>JAJQOW010000087.1:0-107500 GCA_037975125.1 Latrodectus hesperus
TGAATATTGAATCAGAGGCCGCGAACCAGCTCCCGTAAACCCTGGTGTTATGCAATCCGTGCCTAGGGCTAATTGGCACCGCGGTATTGGTGTCTTAACGGAGCCTCTAGTTGCCTGGCGAACTTTTAGAGTAATTTGCCTTGCCCAGTAACTCAGGCAATGCTGGGTGGACATATATTACCTGAGCTTTTTAATTGTTATCTTGTGGCTGAATAGACACAAGAAATAACAAACCTTTCTGCATTTGCAGGTGAAGCCTCTGAAGTAGACCTTGCTGAAAAAGACAAGGAAACTCAGAGGCAATCTTGTAAAGGGGCAGTAATGAATCCTTCACTTGAGGTAGAAATGGCCTCCAAACTATCTTCTTCTGTTGAAAGTCAGGAAGCTATCCCTAGCATGACTGACTTTCTGACCAGATGGGACTGTTTCAGCAAGACCCTATCTGCTGGAAATGTCATACGCAGAGGAAACGGCAGAGCACATCATTTACGAATGCGAGGCTCTTGCCCTCCCTAGATTAACTTCTTTAGGCATCATCCATACTAGAGAGTTACACCTAGACTCCATTAAAGGGTTATCGGACTTTATTAATAGAGTGGGTGACCCGAGCAGCTGGAACTAGGAAACATTGGGTTTGGAGTTAATGGTACAAAATGCTGATAAAAGCAGAGGTGCCCAATGACATACAAACCCAATTCTAAGAAGAAGAAGAAAGCAATCATTTCAAAATAACACTTGATACTTACATCGGATAGCCCAGGGCTTAATATTTTTAATTCCCCCGATGAGGAGCATCCCTTCCCTGACGCACTGGGGGAGACGCTCAGCTGCCCTTGGCTCTCCAGCAGGCGGGGGAGCAGCATCTTCACGGCGGCGTTGGCGGTCTTCCTCACGAGGGCCTCGAACACCTCCACCTCTGCAGGACGGTCATGTTGGCCGGCTGCCTCCCGTCCATCAGCGCCAGCAGGTCGTGCTTCTCTTCGGCGTGAGCAACCGAGAGTGCGACGAAACTCAGCATGAAAGCAACGAACAGCGTGAATTTCATGATGGCAAAAGTAGTTTCTGACTGGGAAATTGTCGGCTTCAGAAAATGTTTCAGGGAGTCACAGCATTCTGCTTCTTTAACTGAGTTACCCAGTCTTTATCTGGAACTTTTTATCTTTGATTTTCTTCTGAAATAACAAGTTAAATTTTTAAAGATTATCATCTATGCACACTTTTTGCTACAGCTAATTTGATTTCATTTTAATACTTCATAATATATACGATTTGTACAATGTTATTACTTTTAATAATTTACATGAAATAATTTTTATAGATTTATTGTTATATTCCTAAAAAATACTTCACCGCAAATATATCTTTTTTAATTAGCATGAATCATTACAATTGTGTAATTGATATATTTACATACCTGTCAATCTTGGAGAAATAAAAATCAGCAGATTCTACTGGTTTTGAGAGAAAAAATCAGGAGACAGTACTAGCGACGTTTTTGCTTGAAACAAAATGTTTAGAATGGTAGTACCGTAAAAAGAGAATTTTACTCTTTAGATTATACATTCTGAGAATGATTTATGTTAAACATATTTTGTGTCACACAATCTTAATACTTTATTCTTCTGAAAATTTAGAAAGTTTTTATTGCTAAATATTCTCAAAATGAGAGAAAATGTTTTGAATGGCAGTTCCCTAATTCATTTCTAATCAATGCTAAGTCAGCAACGCATGAAAAAATAAACTTTCATGAGTTATTCGAATTTGAAATGTGTTATGTTTTTTATGGACAAAGTATTTGAAAATTTCTTTTCTTAAATATCGAAACATTTCTCACTGAACTAAATTTACTTAGTTTAATTCAGTGAGAAATACTTCTAAGTATTTTATGTGCTTATGAAAGGAAATAGTTTTATAAATTTAATATTTATAAATTGCACATGTGTAATAAAAGTTGCCTTATAAAATAAATATGGAGGCGTGTTTATTTTTTTACATATACTATATTCTTTTATTCCTCATAGTTCCTTTACGAGGTTTCAGGACACAGTACTTGGTAGTTCGCAGTTTGGAGAAAGTCCAATCCTTTATTCAGTTCTGTATTAAGCAGTAAAATTTGAAATCTGTCAATAAAGAGTTTTACACTTGAAAATGAGGCATGTTCAATAGTCTGCAAATAACATACTTCTGCATGTTTTAGAATCTCATCATGAAAGGTAAACTTTTTAAGCATGTAAATGTAATTACACAGAGTCACATAAAATTACTCAATAGATTTATTTTTCGGCAAAATTTCGGCAGTGTTTTAATTTTTCACTGAAATTGCCAAAAATCAGTAGATTTTCATACATTATCGGGAAATCGGGAGGATCAGGAGTTCCCCGAAAAAATCAGTAGAGTTGGCAGCTATGTATTTATATAAAATGATGCATAAAGCACATCCCTCATTTGCGGTACGTTTTAAACGTAACTGGATTATATTAAAAGATTTAAAGAAAGAAAAAAGGATTTAAGCGTTTAAAAGCAATGCATTTTTTATTCTAAGACTGTTAATCAGGTCAACATGTTTATAACTTAGATACAAAATGCTAACTTACATTAATAAGTATATAAACACAAAAACTTTATTTTAATATTAGTGACATTTCTAAGACAATGATGCATGAAATAACACAGTGCAACTCGTTCTCATATTACGTGATTTCAAGTCCCTCGTATAACACGTTTTTCCCCCATAGAACGCGTTGATTCCCCGCGTTATATTTCTATATTCTTGTAATAAAAATTTTTTCGGAATAGTTTGATTTATGGGAGATAAACTGTTTGTTAGTTACATTTGAATAGTTTTTTTTATTTTCTTTACTTAGGTGTTTTTTAAAACGCACACATTTTATAATTTAAATTTTCCACATTATTAGATTTAAACACCCTTTAGCGAGAAAAGATAAGCGAGAATCATTTGTACATAACGCATACTGTAATGCGAAATTTCAAATCTTTTAATTTCATGGATCGACTTTCTTTATAAATAATATATATATATATATATATATATATATATATATATATATATATATATATATATATATATATATATATATATATATAAAGACAATATATCAAGAAAGAACAAGTAAAATGAATTATTTAATTCAATTACTGAATCACAGCAAATCCACATTCACAGTATTGTTCATGAGGCCTATATAAAAACTCTAAAATAATGATAATGTAAAATTTAAATCAATTAACTATATATATATATATATATATATACTTAAGTATATAAAATAAATAAACCATATATATATATATATATATATATATATATATATATCAAATCCTCATACACTGTGTTTGTGCTTATACACTGTCTTTATGCAGATTAAAATGCCTTGATGATGTTCATAAAAACTGCAGAAGTGATTAAGATTCACTGTAAGTGCTTACAGCCGGAAGAAATACGCCGACGAGAATGCCAAATAACAACAGAAATTCTTAACAATTTAGCCAAGTTCTTAGCTACAAAATGTATTGCCTATTTTTCGTTTTTTTTTTCCCTGTTAAGAAACCGTTAAGTCACAAGTCAAGAAGTCAAAGTCAAAACTTCAAGTTGAAAGAAAACTACCAATTAAAAACAAATGTAAAAATACTTATTTGGTTATTAATGTTTGACTGGAAAAAGTTTACCAGAACAATTACCTCTGTATTCTAATTATAAAAATAACTTATATATAGTTCACTTGCCAAATCGATTAATCGCATTTTCTGAATTTTAAATTTTATTTCTAAATTTGTATATAATATATAATTGTATATATTCAAGACAAAATCCACTTATAATAAGAATTAACACCACAAAAGCTGTATTTAAATAATGCTAAAATATTTATCTTAAAAAATATTATGTGTGTGTACTTTTTATAAATTTTCTCAACTTCTTGCACTTTTATTTATTGAAAAAAAGCAACATATAAATTGTACCATGTCAGTTCTCAATTAATTCATCTGTTTCCAAAATTTTTAAATGAAAAAAATGCATATTTGTGTTAGACAGCTGGGAAAATATTTTTATAAATGAAAATTTTATAATAACAATTTAATGATTTCTACTTTTGTTGTTATCACTATCGAAAACAGTCATGACTCATACCATGTCTTATGAACATAAATTAACTTTATGTAAGAATGCTTCGTTTGAATATTTCTTTAGAAGCATTGTTTATAATTAATTATTATGAATTTAAATACAACTTTATAATATTATCACTGCGTGATAAATATTACAAAATATCGTTAATTTATGTATGAAAATAATAATTATTTTCTTTGATATTATTAATTCATAAAGTTAATGCAATGCGATAAGGAAGTTTCATCATTTACATGAATATTACGTCAAATTAATATCATGTTTTTAAACATTTTGTTTTTGTTTTCATAAAATGAAGTATATTTAAAATAGAATGAAGTATAAATTTTAAATGTATAAAAGCAATAAATGTGCATCTGTATAATTCTTACAGTTAGCATATTATAAAAATAATAATAACAAAATAAATAAATATGGCAAAAAATTTGATTTCCATTGAATTAAATATACTGATTTACACAAATCAGAAAATAATCTCATTAAAACTTTCTAACTAAGATTTATAGATCCGACATTTACATAAAAGAAAATTATTAAATCATACATTTAAAAAATTAATAATATTTGATAAATGAATTTTGTAAAAATTTAGAGATTCTAGAAATAAATTGAAATACTACAAATATACCTGTCACATTTTTTAAAATTTTATAGCTTTATTTTGAAAGGCAGTTATAGTTAGTTATACTAGTAGTTTACGATAAAAAATGAAATCAGAAAGTTTATCTTTCAGAAAGTGTTAAAAGTTAGAAACATGCCTATTCCATTTAATCAGTTTTCCCTATAATTAAAAAAATAAATAAACATTAAAAGAATGAATTTTAAAAAATGTTATGTAATCTAGTTTTTCTAAAATGGGGAGAATGTTAGAATAATTCATCCAAATTTTATATTTATTGTTATCTTACCTTTATAAAGTATGGGATGCTTCTCAGTGTCAGAAGGGAAGAGGACCAGTAGAAATGATCTCTGGCTTCAAGACTAAAACATTTTTGTCAAATGCCGTCTAGATTACAAATGAGATAGCTATAAACAACTAAACTCGTGCCTAGGGCATACTCAGATTCTAGTGAAACCGGAAGAAAAGGGGTTGGATCAAACTTCTGACGTCACCGCGAAGTTATTGAAAAATATCGTTTTCATACACTATAAAGAAGTAAGAACTTTGAAGTAAGAAAAAAAGCAAGAGGCATTATATTTTCTTTGTTTGTATATTCTCAATTTTATTTTGAGCAATAATGTATCTTCATTTGATACCGTTTTTATATAATTGTTTCGATTAATATCAGTTGCTTTTAAGAAAATTACTGCATTATTTATACATTTGTTATAATGTATGAAGTCCAAAGCTAAGTTTCGAAAATGCATTAAATTTTTGATTCAAGTTATCAATTGAGAATTTTATATATACTCTCTAATTATTGTATCGTATATAAACAACCATATTTTTTATATAAAAATAGAAAAATAATAACCAATATCAGTCAATTTATGCCTCAAACAACTTTTGAAAACCAGAAATGGTAAACATTTTTGATAAAAGCTTCATATACAACCCTAAACATTGAACAAATATTTTAATATTTGAAATAATTAAATAACAATTTGTTTTGGGGTTGATTACTTTTTTGTAAAACATTTTTAGATCATGATTAGACCCGAATTCTTGAAAAATCAATATTTTTATACATAGAAATCGTAGCTAACGATAAATAAATAAGGTTGATGAACTAAATTATGAAGTAATTAGTGTACAAGAGAGAGAGAGTTGGGAAATGTATAATGATAATAATTTCTGGTTAACACAGGGGTGAATTTATGTAATATTCTCCCATGTTTCTGAACTTTGACAAATTAAATATAAGCTTTGTGTTACATGACTTCTTTTATTTTTTTGAACTTAACGATGGATACCACGAACCACCAAAACCGAAAACATGGATGAAAAAAGGGTGAATAAATTCTTTAAAAATATAAATTCCATTATTTTTTGCATTTCTGTAAATGATACACAAAGATACAAAATAAAGTACCGAAATTTACAACGATTTATATTTTCTGTAATGATCTGAATTTTTGAATACTTATTTTAATTTACAATTTCAGACTTATATATTGCTGCATTTTCGAATAGAAACGCCACATAAGCGTCGCGCTTCTCTAAACATCCTTTCAAAAATTTAAAATTGCTCGTAAAGGAAACAGGCTTGTAATCCCTGATCTAAAGAACTTGCCGTGGCTTAGAGGTAGGGCATCACTCCACAGAGTGAAAGTTCCCCGGTTCGATCCCAGCCACTTCTGGATAATGGGACATGGATATTGTGCTTATGCACATGCGTCGAAGTGGGGGCTTGGAAGTTTTGCGGATTGACTCTCTTGCGACACTACCTGTGAAAAGCGACTTCCTCCGCAGTCTGTGGAGGTGAACCGCTTCCCTGCGGTCTCAGGCTGCTTCAGCAGCTCACAACAGAGTAAAAATAAATGGTCGAAAAATAAAGATATAAAATATAAAAAAACTCCGTACTTGAGCTGCAAGTGAGGAACACAACCACAAAATATTGACCCCTGTCCTGTAATCAGTTAAAAAAATCGGGAATGAAAGGAAAACCTAACTTGTTGTTGTTGTTGCTGATCCCTGTTGCATAGCAGCGCTAGATCAAGTCTATGACATTGCACACTCTCAGGAAATCAATGACCTATAATGGTCGCTCCAGAAGATCTTCTTTATCGAGTCCCAAGCACTCAAGGATATGATCCAGAGTGGCTTGGCTTTTGGAACAATTAGCGCAAATTGGAAATTCCTTTTCTTTGTTGTTAAATGCCAATGATCTTAGGTGGCCACTTCGAAAACGTGTTATTGTAGTTTGTTCCAGTCTGCTGCACCGGAGGGATAGAGATCGGCCGGAACGATTACCCTGGTACCAATGGTGCACAGGGGCAAATGCAGACCAAACAAGGCCTTTATGTCTAGAGTGTAGTTCAGAGACGCCGGAGTAAGCAAAGTACCTCTTTTTGCTAGGGCATCAGCCAATTCGTTACCCGCAAGGTCTACGTGGGAAGGGATCGACTGAAAGTGAATCTCACGAGATAAGGAGAGCTGTCTAAGCTTGTCATGAGAGCCTTGGTTGCTGGACTTCACATTCACTACTCACATTAAATGAATTTTATACAAGATGAAAGCTTGCACAACACGCACACACCATTGACTTAACGTTATGATATCAAATGCTCACATGAAAGCGAACATTTATTTTTTAATTTTAATCGGATGTGTGTATCATTTGAGTCATTTTTATTTATCCATATTTATAACTGTAGAAGATGAATAAATTTGCTAGTTTTTTGAGGAACCAATTTTCATTCCACGTGTAATATATTATGGGAGTTCGTTTTCTACGTGATCTCCTTTAGGCAAATAATGATTTAATAATGTAACCTTTTTCACATTCCAATCTCAATTATTTTTTGAAAATATTTTGTTTCAAGAAAATAACATAGAATTTGTTATTGTTCGTATATTTATCAATAGAACTTCATGCTTAGAATCGTGTATAAAATTATAATCATGTATATAATTTTTCTTTCAATCAGACACGAGGATCCGAACATATTCGGCAACCTATTATAAAAAAAGTTATATAATATGCCATAAGCCTTGAGGAGGTAGCTATTTTTTAAACTGAGTAAAAGTTTTTGGCAATAAAATGTTATTGAAATATGTAATCTCAATTTTTTTTTTGATATGCAGATATTTCACATAAATTTTAAGAGTCACATCTGAGTCAGCATGAATTCAATAAAAATTCATATTATTCTTTATTATTAGACGACATTTGATAAAAGAAAAAAAAATAATGTTGGCCTAATCAAGGCATTAAAGATTTTTACAACAAGAGAACAATTACAACTATTACAATTATTAGTTTAGAAATAATGAATGAAATTTTTGAAAATTTAAATCTTCCTTGCCGATTTTAACTAATCATAAAGTGGATGTTTTATCCTGTCCTTTTCATTTTGATTTTTCTTCTGTTCTGTTGTGTTTTTTGTTTGTTTGTTTGTTTGTCGCTCAACGGTCATTTTTTGCACACGAGGGCTAATTAGACCGGGACTTACGGTTTAAAGTGGATTCCGAACCACTACAAACATCCATGCCCAAGGTGGGATTCGAACCCACGAACTGTTGAACCGAAGGCAAGAGCGCTAACCATTCGGCTGCCAGCTCGGCTGTTCTGTTGTGAACCTGTTAATGGCTTGAATCCATGGAAAAGAGTTTCTCAAACCGATGCTTTGGTCTTTATAGAAGAAAGCGTTTTATTAACAAAATGAATTTCGACACTATTCTCTGACATTGGATGGTGAACTTCGCCTTGTTTGCTGCCACTCGAAGAATGCGATTGAAATGCAGGCAGCAAATTCATCGACAAATTAACATTTACAATTAAGATCGACAAATTAAGATTACGTCGACAAACAATAGATTTACGACGCCGTCTTAATACGTTGTCGTCTTGAGTGATGTCTATATATATATATGACTTAGATGAAAAGTCATCTGACCTCATGGATATTTTAAATCAATGAGAATTGTAATAAGAAAGATTATGTAGCCATGATCTTAACTGTAACGAAACAAATAACCATTTTATGATTAATAAAAAATATTTTTTACGATTTATTATTTTTTGGAATGCATACTTTTAAAAGAAATTTCCGAATTAAATTTGACGAATGATTATTATGTACTATTTCTCTTAACGACATTATAAGTTATCTTTTAAGTATTTCTTACTGCAACAATTGAGCAGTAATTATATTTTGTGAATATTATTTTATTTGAAAGAGTAATCACACTTTACCGAAATAAATTTGGCAGTATCATTGAATTGTGTTGCAAATTTTGTTATTTAAAAATAGTTCAAGTATTAAAAAATATTTTAATAATTTAAAATTATTTATCTTCTTAGATAAAAAAAGAATGACAGAACAATAGAAGTAAAAGGAACTTATTGCAATCAGTATAACAATTTAGAAATGAAATAGAGTAAACAACAGATATAATTGCTTGTAATAATTTTGAATTATTTTAAAATTAACTTATTAGTATTTCTTCATAATATCCAAATACAAAAAATAGACATCTATTTATTTATTTTATTACATTACATATATTCAGACTTGTATGCTTGATTCTTGAGATCAGCTTGTAAGTCTTCGTCGATAATAGGACAAATAGCACAATGACAGATGTACAACCACAGAAGAACAACCACAGAACCATGGTGGGAATCGAACCCACACTCCTACGCTCTCAAGCGATTAGCGGTGATGCTTTAGACCACTCAGCCACGAAGCGCCCTAAAAAAAAAAAAAAAAAAAATATATATATATATATATATATATATATATATATATATATATATATATATATATATATATATATATATATATATATATATATATATATATATATATATATATATATATATATATATATATATATATATATATATATATATACATATATATATATATATATATATATATATATATATATATATATATATATATATATATATATATATATATATATATAGACATTATTAAATTAAAAATTAAAATAGTAAATGCCACATTAAGTAACAAATTCAAAAATATTTTAAATGTTACAAAATATTCAATTTTAAGAAGTAAAAGAGAATTCGGCAATATTAATGCTTTAAGCTCTTGTATAACATTCATACTTTGAACTGAAAACTAAAGCATGGCAAAACATTTTAACAAATATTTAAAAAGTAATAATTATCAATGAATGTGTTGAGTCTCTAGGAATGAGTTACGAAATGCTTGTTTGCTCATGCTCTGTTATTTTATATGTGATAGTAGAATAATTTTATACATAGAACTAACTAATATAGTCATTTTCCTCTAATGAATGGATCGTAAAATTGATTCCTGATAATACTTAATCTCAGAATCACGAGTAGAACATTGTGTACTGTGTGCGCACACTGATTATAAAATATTATTTTGTGAAGTCTCTGTTTGATTTATTCATTCTTTATTTTACTTGCAATATAATTCTTTTATTTAGCTATTCTATTTCTAAACTTGTTTCTCTTTTTCTCAGCTAGTTAAAAAAAACGATCCACAGGTCGAATCATTTCACTTGACTCTGAAAGTGAGTTTTAGAAATGTATCGGAATTCGAAATTTTATTTACAAGATATTTCTGTTATTGAATCTATGGAAAAGTGTACTTCCAATTAAAATTTGCAGCATATAGGTATGTAGAAATACGAGGTGTGGCTATTAAATAACGAGAATGTCGTTGTAAAAAGTTTTATCCTTATTTTATACATAATTATTTATTATCGCCTTCAAAGTACACCCCTTCTCTATCCCTGCAACGCTCCATGCGAATTTTCCATTGTTGGAAACAGTGCTGGAAGTCATCTTTTGTCAACTCCTTCAGTACTCTTGCCGCTTTCTCTTTAACAGCTTCCACGGACTCAAATCTTGTTCCTTTTAATGCAGATTTCACCTTAGGGAACAGATAGAAGTCACATGGTGCCAGGTCTGGAGAGTAAGGTGGATGCTCTAATAGTGGGATGCTATGTTTGGCCAGTTTTTGCGAGTTGCTTGCTGTTCAAACGTGAGAATTTTCGGCAACATTTTGGCGCACACTTTTTTCATGTTCAAATTGTCATGTAAAATTTGCCGTACACATTCTTCATCAATGTTTACAGTTTCAGCTATTGCACAAATACACAATCGACGATCAGACTGAATCAAACTAGCAACTTTTTCGACATTTTCATCCATTTTTGACGTTGAAGGGTGACCTGGCCGTGAATCATCTTCATCGTCTTGTCGGCCATCTTAAAAACGTTTGAACCATTCAAAAACACGTGCACGGGATAAACATTCACTGCCGTACACTTCTTTCAGTAAATTATAAGTTTCAGTACCGGTTTTTCCAAGTTTGAAGTGAAATTGAACAACAATTCGTTGCTCTATTTCGCCAAAATAAAATTACAATGTTAACGGAAATGAAGGTTATGACTAAACCGTGTTACTTACGCAAATGAGGCTTAGGGCATTTTGAAGAGAAAGCTTCACACTAAACAGCTGATAGTCAATGGTGGACTACGCATGCGCACTTTTGCCGCCGCAGCGTCAGTCTTGTTATTTAATAGCCACACCTCGTACATCAAAAGAAGAAACAGTAAGACTTGTTCAATGTAATTTTTTATAAACACTGAAGAAATTGTGACAGAATTTTAAAAATAATAGGATTGATAAATTTAGTTGGAAATAAAACAGCACTTCGTGATGTAATGATGAAGCTCTAAATATGTTATGTGTCTTGTATAATATGCTATTATTATGCCTGGCTGACAGGACATCAGTCGGGATTCGAGCTCACTACCTTCCGATAACGAGAATGAACCGACCAGATGTATATTAAACGAGATGTACAACAAAAATATGCTAAGACATGTAATAAAAATTTTAATTACGGAATTTGAGAAGTAGTTTTTACATTATATAAAATTTAGAAAAATTCTTAAACTTTTTTTACCATCTAAAAAAACCTTATTAGCATTTAACGAATGTTACTTGCATACGTTCTTATTAAATCAACCTTAGAGAAAGATTTGAATTTTTTCTAATTTGAATATTTTATCTCATATTTTTATGATAATGATGTTTAATCACAAGCTATATCCGTACTATTTTATACTGATTTTTCAAAATGTAAATACGGAGACTTGTTAATTGATTTCAATGCTGTCTTCCTACTGGCCCTTTTTTTTCGAAAATGGAGCGTGTCTTGTTTCTATGGAAACACGTACTTTCATACTAATTATCTGGAGTTGCTCTCGTGGTAAAACACATGAATGAATTTTTAACCCCTTTGTAATAATTGATGACTGCAAATAACATTCAAAATTCAAAGTGGAGAAAACTAAAAAAATCCTACACACCACCCCACAGAGTTGTTTACAGGACTCAGTCTCACGCTGTACTATGTAATGATGTTTTGGTTATCAAATGTATGTAAGATTTTACATAAAGGTTAAAGCATGTGATTCAGACATATTGTTTTATAATTACATAAAAAATATTTGTTTCAAGTTAACACAAAAACATTTGCTCAATATTTTTTTGCACATAAAATTTTCCCATTCTGAGTTCAGGTGCTTTCAGAGCACCCCTCCTTAACTTTCATATGAACGATATCTGAGAAAGTTGTTATGGATCTGCTAAAAAAAGATTTTTCGAAAAAGATTCAAATCAAACTATTCTTGAGTGTGTATCCTCGCAAGGTTAACTGGAAAATTGTCTTGTTAGTAAATAACAACAGGCAGCGCAGTGTTTTGCTTTGAACGTTGAGTTCACCTTCCGTAAGCGATGCGGTCGGTGAGTGCATTATCGAAGACATCTCGTCAGGGCTGAGATTCAGTACATTTTTTTACAGCGTCTTCATTCTAAATTATTTTAAGCGTCTGCTATTGTTTGGCCTTGACTTTTTCTTATTTTAATGCATCGTATGCTTTCTAAGAAAACAGCAAGATGATTTCCCCATGTGTAATTGCCATTCGCAGCTTTTTTCCCTGAAACGTAGATAACTCTTCGTTACTTATTTTTAATTTTATTTTTTTAGAGTTTATGCAAAACGTGTTTTGAAAAACAAATGCGCGTTTTTGAAATCGATAAAATATTTATAATTGCTTTGATTACTGATTATTTCTGAAGGGAATCCATAAATGACAAATACTATATATTCATGACTAATCATTAAACAGATCATTATATTTCGACTGTTGATATAAAATATTCTTCTTAAAAGGCTGGTTGCTATGTCACTTAGTGGCTTTGAAATAATTGCTATTTTGTTTCAATAGTGAAAAATACAATATTGTTTCCTAAACACAACGTTGATTTCTTTTAGTTTTGTTTGAAACATAAAAGGTTTGTTAATAAACCAACAGCTTTAAAACAGTTAAATGATGAGACACCCCTCTTCAAAGCAGAAAGCTCTAGGTTCGATCCTAGGCAAAAAATATTCATATTTAATAAAATTACTGGAAAATGCATATTTTTCAAATACAATATAAACTTCAATGTATTCTTATTATTAAATCTATGTATCAATCTAGCATACTGATTAGGCCTTTTTTTTTTTTTTTTTACTAGAAAGTATTAGCTTGAGGCCGAGCAGCTGCTGAGCATAATTTTTCTATTTTCTGAACACAATATTTCTTCTCGAGTAAGAATTTGAGAATTGTCTTAGTTATCAAATTTGAAATATTCAATTGATGATTAAAAAGAAAGAAAAGTTCAATACCTTTTGTGTGCTAAGAAAGTTTCCTAATAATCAGATTCTCTGAAAAGCAATGCAAATATATATGATATAATTCAAAAAAAATCTTATGTTTTCAAATAATTTATTTAGCTTATTATCTATTTTATATAAAATTAGTTTAGAACTTCTTGCATCAACACATCTTTTTCTCTCCTCTTTTTCTTGTAACAGTTTATTTTATTTTATTCTTTGGAATTTTTTTAGCATTTTTACCTACTAAATGTGTTTCAGAAGGGCTTAATGAGCTTATGTCTTCTACTTAAACTTCAAAAAATGAATGTCTTTCAGTTATAACTACGTTATTAAAAATATGTGTCTTACACTTTGAAAATAAATTCGCTACAAATAAGTAGAATGTAAAGATCAAGTCAATTTATATTATCTCTTATTCATTCCGTTTCATATGCTATGCAAAATTTCTGCCAAGTATAAAACCCTAATAGTTTTTTTAAATGAAAGGTGTTTGACAAGCACGTAATCATTCATTTTTGTTGCTTTATTGTGACACCTTCTAACAATAACTTCCCCTTCATATTTTTAAGCGCATTGAAGCTCACATAAATGCATTTTAGTCTTACATTTTTGTTGAAAAATTACGGTTAAGTTATTTATGTGATAAAAATTAAAAGAGAGAGAGAGAATTTAGTTTGTCTCTTAAAACTTATCTAACCCTGATTCCAGATGTAATTACTTTTACATTTTATTATATATTCATCAAATTCTTTGTTTATATCAAATGATGCACGAGCAATTCATTTTTAAATCAATTTCTTTTAAATATGCAACAAGTACAAAAGTAATTTTAGTTTCCAATAAACACAGAAAAATGCGCTATATGATTTTATACCTCAAATAAATTTTAAATATTTTTGGAACATTTGGTAATTCCTTTAGCCTTTCATCCCTTCAGTGGGTCGATTCACTGAGAACCAAGCATGCTTGGGAACTAAACACTGGGAGTCTTACGTTAGGCTGACCACCTAACTGGGACATATGCTTCGCACCCCAGGGCCCTCGGTCATGAAAACAGTTATGGGCACTGTAGGCCTTGGCCCACATGGGCTGTCGTGCCATGGAGTTTAGTTTAGTTTAGTAATTCCTTTAGGTTTGAGTTTTAAAACTCTGCCTTGATGCAAAAAAAAAGGATAAAGGTTCTATACAGTTATTCAGTTTATATTTTCTAACAGCCCTCAATAAATTTGACACTCGCTGAGGTAAGAAAGTTATGTAAAATATATCCTTCGATTTTGCACGTAAAAGATATTGTAAATACCAGTATGATATAAGTGTTTTTTTTTCAATGTTTAATTAAAATCCCGTTGTTCTCTTGTATTATATGCAATTATTGGTAAGTTACTTATCTGTAAAATGTTATAAGAAACCGGTGGACTCTTAAAAGTCATTCTCAAGTGGGTACAAAATGGCCACAGTCCATTCCTTATGCCATGTAAGTTGACCTTTATATAATCTTAGTTGATGTTTGAATTAAAAGTCTTAATCGACCACTGAGACTAAGAAACAGGCAGTTTAAGCAAATGTTATTTTACTTTTAATATATAATCTTTATAAAAAGCATTCTGGATCGAAGACTGGTTTTAATCGGTTTCTTAAATTGCATAGGTGGCAATTCCGAATAGAATCACGGGCCTGCCAAAACTGAAGCAGTTTCAATGTTTCTTTAATTTACTATTGACAACGATTTCTGAAATTGCGGTACATATTCGTTTTACAGCGGCATGTTTGTATGTGACAACATCTTTCAAAACAAACTATGGAAAAGTGAGGAAATGCTGCAGTGTTTTGCAAAAATATAATTATAGAGAGAGAAATAAACGTGTGCATACCTTTTCCTCGATACTCGCATATGAACTTTTAGAGGTAAGAGGATTCTCGCAGTAATCATTTTCCCTGAGGAATAGAATGTTAGATTAAAGATAATGTTTAAATGCATTCACAAAGTTAATATCCAAGTAATTGAATTAATTTTTAAATTCTTGGGTACTCCAGAGACATTTGAAAAGCTTTCCATCCACCATCTGGACCTCAACTCCGAGGACCGGTAAAATATTTCGGTACGTTCTCGCGGTTCAATAATTCTTCCCATTGGCCCAATTTTTTCGCATCAATAAATCATGAAGACAAAAATAATTCTTAAAGGATATGTTATAATTTACATATGTACATTCAATTTACTTCAAATATTACATTGAGAATAAAACTACCAAAACTTAATTAAAACTCTAAGAAAATTCAAATGGATGGAGTTTTCAGTGTAAACAAAAACAAACCTCAGTTGACCGGAAATCATCTCAAATACTTCCGATTGTCTCTCTTCCCATTGAAAATCAGTGCAATCGCAAAAATTTTTATTTAAATATTTTTAGATATTTATTTCTGTTTTCGAAATTTTTTTTATTTTATCCGTTAAAATCATAATTTTTAATAAGAGTGCAATCAGTGGTGATCCCGTAAATTTTTTCTTAAATAATCCTGATGGATTAACATATTTTGCGAGGAATTGCTCTTATTAATTGGCGATATTAGGATCAATTGTTGATGAATGATGTATCGTAACCCACATTCAATTTCTTGTTATTATTTATCTCAATTGTTAATCATTTTCTTCTCTAATTAATTTTTAATTTTATGCTCTTATTCCAAAATTTCAGGTAATTTTGCGTGCGATTGAAGTATTAATCATTTCAAATATTAAGTATTACTTGTGCTTTCCTTTATTGTATTATAAATTTCATTAAAATTTTCTTGATCATGCTGGAATATATGAATTGGTATCAATAATGAGTAGAACGAAATTGTTATGATGTGTTTATTAATATTTATATTACTTGTTGTTTATTAATATTTTAAACAACTCTTGGTTTTCATTGCAATTAAAATTTAAGTCTTATTTTTAAGAATTGATTTAATATATATCTAATTAAATTAAGGATTTTAAATCGGGTTCCATTGGAAATTTGAACATCTTCACTTGCGAAAATTAATTTGTTCCCGCTCGCAACCAAATGCTACGCAACAACTATAACCTTGACTTGCTTTCTGCATTTCAAAAAAATTTATAGTATCATTACTTTTAAATTAATATTTCTCAAAAGCAATGGAAACTACAGAAAACAAGCACGATGGTATAAGACAATAATGGAATAGTAAGCAGGAAGTTTCGTGCCGGAAGTTTTCTAGATCTCCACGGTAGTAGCGCCCCCTATTCTACGCTTTACAGAAACTTCCATCCATATAAATGATATTATTTTTTTAATTATTGTATTAGCAAATACAACAATAAATCGGAATGTAAACAGCGTTAAGTAGATACTAATTAATCAAAAATTAATTTAATGAATTAAAAGAAATAAAGACTAGAATCAATGAGATTACTGCTGGTCTCTGTTGCTGACTAACATATCAATCTTAGGTGTTAAACAGCGATAGGTGAAGTAGGCGCGAGTCGATTTCGCGTCTTAATAACAGTCACAGCCGAAAAAGTAGTTTCACACAAAAAAGTTGAGGCAACAAAATCTTCAACGCACAAAGAATCCTTTCTTTGCACGAAATTCAGTAATATGCCGTTTGTTTCATTTCTTTCTCATCCTGGTAATTGATTTTAAATCTACCTAATGTTAAAGAAATAGTAGTTATAGCATTCAAAAGTTCTTAAAAACTTATGCTGATAGTTTTCAGTTGTCGGTGCAGACCTAACCTAAGACGTCGGCCGATGACATTTTGGCTGATATTTCGCGGACCGGCGATTGTGAAACACTAATCTATACTTTTTAAACGTCTTTATGTTCATAATTAGTAAAGTAAAGAGATAAGTTAAAAAAGCAATGAAAGCAGATTTTGATCATAACCAAATACCTTAAATTTTACTGTTCATTAATCTTTACAAATTCAACAATTCGATCATAGCTATAGTTAGACAGCGGTGGTCTATGTTTTATTTGTTTTTTATATAATATATTTTACATGTGACAGTTTCCGATATTAGGACAAAAATCCTACGTAGGCAAACATGCTGTGGTGGAAAGTCTTACAAAATCTATTAAGCTATTCACAGCATGTTAAATAAGTAATGAATAAAAAAACGATAAAGGGAAAAACATAATTTTATGATCCATCTGAACACATTAACAAATTTATGTCTTTAGTTATTTTATGATGTTTTGTAATGAAAATTAGTGCATACAAAATTATATAAATTTTTTATGACTGAAAAAATCCCCCATTCAGTGTTTATTTTATTTTATTTTTATTTGTTTATTTATTTTTGCTTTAATTTTTTTTAACTCATCTAATTTTGTAGCTTCTCGTAACTTCCACAGTTTTTATTTCTCTCCAAAAATACTTATAATTAAGTATTTTTTCCTTAAAATTAATGAAAACTTCCTTCGTATAAAAAAGAAAATGCAGGAACTTACTTAGCTCTTAAAATTAACGTGAATATTTTATCGAACTTAGCATAATGTTCAAAGAAAAATTTCTTAATTTGGTTGCGTAAAATTAATACCAACAATTTTTGCTTAAATGATTTCCAAATACGTGAGCAGTGTATTAAAAGTGATTAATCGTTAATTAGTCAATAATAATAAATTGGAATCGTTAATTAAAGCAATTTTCGAATTGCAAATTTTTTATGATGGTTAATTTTAACCCTTACCATGCCCAACAATATAATACTAAAAATAAATAATGTACCTAATTACAATAAAATATGGATCATTTAATCATTGTAAAAAAATGCAAAAAAACTGATAATTACTTAAAAGTTTTTTATTCTCATTTTATTTGTATATGAAAATGAATTATAGCAACATACACATATGATTAATTGTTAAAAGGGTTTCAAGCCATAGCAGAATAGCCAATTTCTTAAATATAGTTCATGCGAAGAAAAAATCTAGTTTTCATGGCTTCTTGACAAAACAATCAAAACACGAAACCAAGATTTTCAGCAATATGTCGATCGCACAAACTTTTTCTAGAACAAAGAGATCGTTACATTTAGTATCAGCAACATCTAAGGTAAAAGATGATGTCTCGAACACTTTAGAAGGAGTTTTAATGAATCCCTTGACCCAGCGATACAGAAAAAGTTTCAAATTCCTTCTCTTTCCTTGGCGTCCTTGATGCCCCAAAGCTTTCTAAGAGCTCGTAAATTGGCAGAATCGCGCTTTCTTTGTCTTTTCATTTTCTTTTTCAATGTTCTCCCGATGAACTAAGAAATGGATACCTGCATACGTATAAACTGGTTTAAGATCACGAAGTTGCTGTCAGTTTGAATAAAAAACATGAAAGTTCTCTGTTTGAAGGATTTACTAACAGGTTTTTGTGTTTGCTTGCAGCTTCGATTTCTCCTAACAGGAAAATTGTTTCAAAACCATATACTCCTAAAACTAATGGATTTAACTGTTAATTTATTCATAAAGTAACTATGTATCAAAATGATTTTTGTAAGTTTGAAAGGAAAAAAATTCGTTAAGGATTAAGAAATTATTATAAATTATGAGATTAATCTTAGTAGAAACGTTAACAGTTAATTTCCTGGAATTGATAGGAAAACTGCATGAAGACTATTTATATGTAGTTCCTAAATAAATTCCTTTAAGAAACGTTAGATATTTAAGAATAAATTCATCTAATAATATAAGTTTGAATTTAAACATGTTTTAAACTACAGAAGTGGTTATCATTTTGACAGTGATAATAAATGTAATCATATATTTAACACTATTCTCAAAATAATTTATAGAAATTTCATTATAAAAATTTGTAAACTGTTTCATTTTCTAGGCCACTGAATGTCAGCTCTTTTCCGACAGTACTTATTAAATACTAATTCAGGCAACAGCCTCTCTACAAACGCTGCAGTTAATGGGATTAACAATATTATCGTGTTGTAGGACACTTTATAGCAACTTTTAATGTCAAGTTGCGTTAATCAAGCTACTGACCAACAGGCAATTACAGCTTTCTTATGAAATTTTTTTAAGAACTCTTGGAGCCTCTGAGAGATGGGAGGTAAAGTAGGATGTTCACTTGCTCATTATACATTGGGTTCTAGCCTACTTTATCCCTAGTGGTTCCATCATTTTATGGTGCTAAGTTGGTACTAATGATCAAAGTGATGCTTATCCTCTAACACCATAGAATCATTCAGAATAATTTTTTGTCAAATAGGAAGATTTCCTGCAAGATAACATTTCCAGTGGCTCCAACTTTAGTCCAGAATTATAAGTGCCAGAAAGAAGCCAACCTTTACCAATAAGCAAAGAGGTATCGAGACTACTAACTTGAAATAAAAAATAAAAAAAATTTATTTGATAATTTCATTTAAACCTTAACAGCCAAGCAATGCATTTTGGATATCTTGCGGCGTTAACATTTGGAAAATACCGCCAAACCTTTTCAAAATACCATACCTTTTCAAAAAAGTAATTGTGGCTCTCATCAACTTGCATACCTTTGAACTGTTTCTATTCTGCTGATATACTTCTTTCAGCAATAGAATTTTTCAAAACTTTTCCTGACTAGTATATATATGGAATACGTCAGATCACCAATTCCATATTTTTAAACTGTTTCCATGTTACTGAATTCTCCTTTGAGACACAAAATTAGAACTATATTTTTCTGACAACCATCTGGCGAACTGTTCAGATCACCATCGGCGTCGAAAAG
This sequence comes from Latrodectus hesperus, assembly GCA_037975125.1. NCBI lineage: Eukaryota > Metazoa > Arthropoda > Arachnida > Araneae > Theridiidae > Latrodectus > Latrodectus hesperus. The sequence continues at coordinate 20,216 of JAJQOW010000087.1, forward strand.
ATGAAGTTTTAATGCAACAACATGATATATCTAACAGAAAGTATCTCAAAAAATGGAATGAATTTTGATCAGTTTCTTTCAGCCGTATCTCGGGCAACATTTCTCAGTCTACAGAATTCATGGTACAAATTTTAGTCAGTAATGGTTTGTATGGGTATTTTTTAAATTTTTTATTACTTGTTTAGAAGCTTTCTATATATATAATTTAAATGAAAACATTCTTCAGGTATTCCGTGTTTCAATTCTTCCTTTTTCTTAATAAAAATTATATGAAATTTAATTTATTGTCCCATTTATTTTTGGTTCTAAACAATTGACAAAAGCTTTAATGTGACACATAAAATTATTTTTTATTATATCAATTTCGCATTCATTAGCATTAAAGTTTAACAATTTTCAAAGCAAAATCAGGACAATATGTTTGCCTTTTGCTGGCTTGGAAGAATGAAATTACGTTGATTTTAATCTTTTATTCCCATTTTTGTAGTTTTATGAAGTTTACTTTTTATCGAAAAACATAAAAGCTTAGATGCTTTAACATAAGAAATTTTCAATATTGCATTAAACCCTTTCACATATATTGACTAGACTATAAACCTCTGTTGCATAAAAAATTAATAAATAAGCGAACATTTAGTTCCCCTGGTGAAATGTAACTTTTCAAACTTTTGAATGGATGAGGAATTTGAAGGGGAAAAGTTATAACTTTTAATAAATTAACCCTTTGTTGAAAAAAATATCAATCCAGATCACAGAATTTACAACCTTCAATAAAAGTTACAAAAAACTAAAAGAAAAAAAAACTGCAGACAAGCCGGCAGAGCCACTTTCGACAAGCCCTTCAGCAAGGTTCGCTGAACCAAGTGCACGAAAGCTCGCTCCAGGTAAATAAGGTTATGAATGGAACTGTCGCAAGTCACCTTAAACATATCATTGGATTCGCTTCACTTTTTGACATTCATAGGAAAAAAATCCTACACACTACGCGCAAACTTGCGTGAAAGTGTTTTCTTAATAAGTTTGTTCGGTTCTCTTCGGTTCTCACGTGTGTGAAGACACTGACTTGTTTCAGTAATCATTCAATACATTAAAATTTTGACAGTTTGGAATCGTTTGATCAGAATCAATGAGAACCTCAATATCATTTTTTAATAGTTAAAATATTATTCGTTTATTAAATAAATCAGTTTAATGGCTTCGTTATCACATATTTAAATTTGAACCAGTACTATGATTTTAAAGGGATTCCGTATCCCCACAAACATCAGCAGCCACGATTCAAACCTTCTGACTTTTAGATAAAAGGCACGAAATTATCAATTTAGCATTCCATAAAGTGAAATGACGCTTTAAATTCAGAATGTGACGGTAGCTTTGTTTATATCTCATACGCCATATTTCATTTTTGTTCATAATGGTTAATTCAATGGGATTACTGCTTACAGTAATTTTAAGCAAACGCCCACACCAAAAATGGAATCGAACGCAGGAAATTTTGGACACAAAAAACTAGAGCTACCGAATAGCAATGAAGATAATAAAATAGTAAAATTAAAAAGAAGATTGTAAAAATGTTTTTAAAAATTAAAGAAAACGATGGAAGAAACTATCTGTGGGGTGCCAGAGACAATTTTGTTTTCTTCGGTAGAATTAGCTGAAATGTACTTGTAAATAGAAAAGTAATGGGAAATAATTTTTAAATTTAACAGAAACAAAATTTAATCTAATGAAATTCAAATTAAATCCAAAAACTAACTAAACTAAAATGTTTTCCGCATTTCCATTAAAATTAATGCCGTTTATGAAGTTATGTTATGAAGTAGATGTTAAATCAAGGTTTTGTTTAAACTCGTTAGTCTGTTTTCCACGATCAGTTTTTGCAAGCGAAGATGTCTGATTCCCGCCAAATAGTTAGGTTAATGGCGGTGACAAGAGCAGTCCCTTTCCAATGGGAATTAAGGATGTTATGACATTTGGGTCAATACCTTATGTTATTCTCAAGGCCATAGTTTGGGTACCTTTCTTACGATTTCTCCTAACGAAAATGGAACGTGTCTTGTTTCTATGACAACAAACATACTCAGACACAGGGGTCTAAGAATACATACAATAGAAAGAGACTTAAAGATTAGAATGAATACAACAGCCATTCTCGGCTATAGTGTGAATCGAATACAAAAAAACCTAAACCGAAAGAGAAACCTTAACCTACAATACCTGTACAGGATTTTATATTCTATGTTTAATTGGATAAACACACCGGTTTTAGCAATAAAATTCATTACACATTAATCTAAAAGAAGTATTCTTAATGCGAATGTTTCAACTTAATTCATGCATTTGTTTGTTCCAGTTTTCTTTTTCTTAGCATTTTATCATTTTATAACAGAAATTATGTTGATAAATAAAGAGTTCAAATGCATGAATGTATGAAAAAGTGTGTTCAAATTATTTTTATATAAGAAATATAATCAAGCCAATCTTAAAATTGAAATTGCTAAAAGGATTATTTAATTAATTTTTACAACGAGATAAATTTCTGCTGTATCTCGCTTAACATAATAACAAGTTGTTTCATGTAATTCAAAATATTTAAATTTTGCACAGTTTCATTCTTTTTCTAAGCGTTTCTAAATGGCACATATTTAAAATAAACAAAAAATAAAAGAAATCCCTTTTTTAATTAAAAATTTTATTTTGAAAATAAATGCTAAAAATTGTATTAATATACATAGATAATAAATTTAAATACCAACAAGTGTAAATGAAAAATATTTACGTTATTATAAATTAAATCATACGCAAAATACCATTATTTGTGGAATTACTAGAAGCAAAATAGATAAAATTTATTTCAAGTTCATTATTTCACAGAAAACTTTTAATTTTAAGTTTGCTAGAAACTGATTAAATTTTTTAAAGAATTAATTTTTTTACGCTTCACAAAAAACATAATTATTCATTTCAGTCTCTTAAAGCAATGATGATTCCTTTTGATTTTTGGATAAATACAATTAATGCTTAGAAAATATTTCTTTATTTCAATACCTAAGCAAAATCTAAAATCTCATTTAATTGTGATACAAGTAATGTAATACATGACAAAATTTTGTAATTTTCGCCTGCATGATATATTAAACTTTTAGCGATTCTTTTCAAACAAGTGAATTGTTTTGCAATAATATTTTGTTCCTAATTACTATGAAATCATGCCACTAACATAGCTCTAATTTCGCATCATTATAAATCTATTACAGGGGACTCAGGCCTCTAAAACAGGCCTTACTCCTGAAACTAACTTCTTATAAAAATGAATACGCGGTAATTATCAAAACAATTTTCGAAATATCCAATTACTTAAAAAGGACTTAACTGGTACTATAAAGAAGCTGTTCTACAAAATAAATGATCCATATCTGTGCATGCTCCACACATACATACACAAAAAACAACTTAATTACAGTTTTGCGAAATAGTGATTCTATATACAAAGATATTATATTTTTACACTGTTTCGCAAATTTGGTAAGATCTAGATGTTGCAAACATTTATGAAACTCCCATTATGAAACAACATTAATTGAACAAAACGGCAGATCTTTAATATATTACCAATCATAAAAAAACCTTGAAAAATAAATGTTCTTAACAATCAATTAAAATATCGTTGTCATTCATGGAATTTTATGTGGTCGCTTTTCTTACTTAAAATGTTATGTCAAATACAATATTAACGCTATTCAAATTACAAGAGTTATTATTTATTTTAAAAATAATTCATAGACAACATTTTTAGAAAGAGATTACATTGCTGTAATATAACGACATTAAATTCCACAATGAGTTTAATGGTATGATTTTCACAATAAAAGAAATAATCCACGAACTTTGAGTGAAGCTTATTATCTTTAAAGTTAATTTCTTTATAGAAAAGTTGTAAGAATTATACTGGAATAAATATCCAAACTTCTAAAATTAATAAATTCCTTAAAGTTAGAAAAATAATCGAGTTTTAAAAAATTACTATACTCCAATTTGCAAGGTTGTCTGTAGGTGAAAGCAACCTTGGCAAACATCGGAGGTCCTGCAAAAAATTTTTTGTGTTTTATTCTATCGTGATTTTTCTGGTTTGAAACACTTTTCATTTAGAGCTCAAAGGATTTTACAAAATTGTTTGTAAGCACTTTTAATAATAAACACTTGAAAATTTTAAACTATTCTAGGTTTAATTCTAACTAAAATTTAAAAATCAATTATTTACAACAATTTTTTATCGATCATGATTGTTGCTTATGATGAATATTATTATTAATTTTGACTGAAGACCCACCACTTGGCGGGAAAATGGCGACATTTTCTCGCTGACAACGTGATTATTTCACATGATTTTGACTATTGCGATTAATTTATTACAGTTATGTTTTTATTAATTTATTACAGCTTTATCACATAAGACAAAATGCTTGAGAAAATATTTATTTTAATCAATTTATGAGAATATAGATTATAAAATATAAAAAAGTAAAATTTCACAAAACTGCTAGATATTCAAATGTGCGCATTTTTTAGCAAATTGATATTTCAAAAACGTGATTGCATTATTTAATTCAATTTTGAAAATTCTTTTTTTTTCAATCATATTTATTTATTGTGAGTATATTATTGTGAGTATTCAATAATATTTATTTATTGTGAGTATATTTCAATAATATTTATTTATTGTGAGTATATTTCAATAATATTTATTTATTGTGAGTATACTCACAAACGAAGCTCGGTTTCACACTCCCTAGTCGAGCTTGGCTACAAAAATACATATTTATTTTGAATGGAATCTTTTGGTTCACTTAAATTCACAAGAAAAAAACATTCACAAAAAAGAACACAGCTGTTCAAAGATAATGGAAATTATTTCTGAAATTTAAGGAATAGATCCTCTTGAATTTTCAAGTTTTTGTCAGTGCTGCCATCCAGTAGATTCCAAACGCAGTTATATTTCTTTTGATTATTTTTGGTGGATTTTATATTTTGTTTTTGATGGAATTTTTTTTTTGGATTTTTTGTTTTTCAATTCTTTTTTCTGTTTTCCTTTTTTTATTTTGGATTTTTAAATTTTTTTTTTGTGTTTTTAGCTTTATTATACAGTTTTGTTTTTTTTATGGATTTTTTATTTTTTGTGTAAATATTGTGTTATTTTTTTCTTTTGTTTCGTTTTTAATTTTTGTCTTGGTTTTTGATTTTTCTTTTTTTTGTGTGTTTTTTGTTTGTGTTTCATTGTGTGTTGGTGTTTTTGTTTTGTTATTGTTTGTGCTTTTTGTTTTTTTGTTTTGTTTTTTTCTTTAGTTTTTTTATGTGTTTTTTTGTGTTTGTTTTTTTTATGCGTTTTGTTTTTGTTTGTTTTTTATATTTTGTTTGATTTTTTTGGTTTTTTTATTTTGTTTTTGTTTCTTTCTGTTTCATTCTTTTTAAGTTTGCTTTTTTTGCGTTTTTGTTTTTTTATGTTTGTTTTTCTTTTTTTTTGTATTTGCTGTTTTTATGTTTGTTTGTTTTCCGTGTGTGTTTTTGTTTGATTTGTTTCTCTGATGTGCTTTGTTTTTTTTTGTTGTGTTTTTTGTATTTTTTTGCGTTTTCTGTTGTTTTTCTTTTGTATATTTTGTGTGTTTTTTGTTGTGTTTTTTGTTTTGCGTTGTTGTGCGTTTTTGTTGTTTCTCTTTTGTGTGTTTTGTTTTGTGTTGTTTTTTGTGTTTTTCTTTTGTATTTTTTTGTTTTATTGTTTTTTATTTTGTGTTGTGTTTTTTTTGTTGATTTTTGTGTATTTTTTTATTGTTTTGTGTCGTTTCTTGTTTTTTTCTTGTTTTTGTTTTTTTTGTTTGTTGTTTTGTTTTTCTTGATTTTTTGTGTTTTTTGATTTGGGTTTTTTGTGTTTTTATTTTGTTTTTTTTTGTGCTTCTTTTTGTGTTTTTTTTGTGGTTGTCTGTTTTTTTTGGTTTGTTTGTATGTTTTTTTGGTTTGTGTTTTACTTTTTTGTGTTTTGTTGTTATTGGTTTGTTTGTGTTTTTTTTCTTTGTATTTTATTGTGTTTTTTGTTCTTGTTCTTTTTATTGTTTCTTTGTTTTTCGTTTTTTTGTTGTTTTTTGTTTGTGTTTCATTGTGTGTTTGTGTTTTTGTTTTGCTATTGTTTGTCCTTTTCTATGTGTTGTTTTTTTTTGGCTTTCGATATTTTTGCTAGTTTTTGTTTGTGCTTTGTTTTTTTTGTTTTGTTTGTTGTGTTTTTTTGTTTTTTTTGTGTCTTCTGTTGTTTTTCTTTGTATTTTTTGTGTTTTTTTTGCTTTGTGTTTTTGTTTTGCGTTGTTGTCCGTTTTTGTTCTTTTTCTTTTGTGTTTTTTGTTTGTTTTGTTTTTTTGTGTTTTTCTTTTGTATTTTTTTGTTTTATTGTGTTTTTGTGATGTGTTTTTTTTGTTGATTTTGTGTTTTTTTATTGTTTTGTGTCGTTTCTTGTTTTCTTGTTTTTGTTTGTTTTTGTCTTGCTTTTTTTCTTGATTTTTTGTTTTGTGTTTTTATTTTGTTTTTTTTGTGCTTCTTTTTGTGTTTTTTTTGTTTGTTTTATTTTTTTTGTGTTTTATTTTGTTTGTTTGTTTTTTTGGTTTGATTGTGTTTTTTTTGGTTTGTTCGTAATTTTGTGTGCTTTATTTTGTGTTTTTTTTGTTTAAGTTCTTTTTTCGTTGTTTGTGTTTTTTTATTTTTTTGTTCTTTTGTATGTTTGTGTTTGTTTTTTTGGTTTGGTTTGTGTTTTTCATTTTCTGTGTTTTGTTGTTTGTGTTTTTTGTTGTTTGTGTTTTATTGTGTTTTTTGTTCTTGTTTTTTTATTGTTTCTTTGTTTTTCGTTTATCTGTTTGTGTTATTTTTTGTGGTTTGTTTGTGTTTTGTGGTTTTTTTGTTTGTGTTTGTATATGTGTGTATTTTTGTTTGTGTTTTTTTTATTTTTGTTTGGTTTGTGTTGTTTTTTTATTTTTGTTTTTTTTGTTTTGTGTATTTTTTGTTTTGTGCTTTTTTGTTTTTTGGTATTTTTTTGTTTTTTTGTGTGTTTTTTGTTTTTTCTTTTTTTGTATTTTTTTGTTTTCGTGTTTTTTTTGTCTTTTTTTGTTTGTTTTTTGTTTTCGTGTTTTTTTTGTTTTTGTGTTTTTTTTTTCCTTGTGTTTGTGTTTTTTTTTTGTTTTTGTTGCGGACCGGGGTGCGGAGCGGTGCGGTTTTGTGTTTTTATTCTTGTGTTTGTGTTTTTTTTTTTGTTTTTGTTTTTGTGTTTGTTTGTGTTTTTTGTTTTTCTTTGTTTTTTTTTTTTGTTTGTGTGTTTTTTTGTTTGTGTGTTTTTTTGTTTTTTTTTTATGTTTTTGATTATGTTTTCGATATGTTTTTTGTTTGTTTTTTTACGGTGCGGAGGGCGGAGCGGTTTTTATTTGTGTTTGTTTTTCATCTTTTTTGTTTTTTTTTTGTTTTTGTGTTTTTTTTGTTCTTCTGTTTGTGTTTTTTTGTTTTTTGTTTTTTTTTGGTTTGTTAGTTTTTTTCTTAGTGCTTTTTTGTTTGTGTAATTTTGTTTTGTTTTTTTTCTTTGTGCGGATGCGGTGCGGAGAGCAGCGGAACGGAGAGCGGTATGTTTATTTTTATGTTTTGTTTTTTTTGTGTTTGTGTTTTTTTTTTGCTTTTTGTGTTTTTTATGTGATTATTTGTGTTTTTTTTGTGTTTTTTTTTGTTTTTGTGTTTTGTTTTTGTGTTTTTTTTGTTCTTCTGTTTGTGTTCTTGATTTTTGTGTGTTTTTTGGTTATGTTTTTTTTTCTTGAGGAGCTGTGCGGAGAGGAGCGGATTTTTTTGTGTTTTTTTGTTTTCGTGTTTTTTTGTTTTTGTTTATGTGTTTTTTTGTTTGTTTTATTTTGTGTTTTTGATTTTTCTTTTTTTTGTGTGTTTTTTGTTTGTGTTTCATTGTGTGTTTGTGTTTTTGTTTTGCTATTGTTTGTGTTGTGTGTGTTGTTTTTTTTGGCTTTCGATATTTTTGCTAGTTTTTGTTTGTGCTTTGTTTTTTTTGTTGTGTTTTTTTGTGTCTTCTGTTGTTTTTCTTTGTATTTTTTGTGTGTTTTTTGCTTGTTGTTGTGTTTTTGTTTTGCGTTGTTGTGCGTTTTTGTTCTTTTTCTTTTGTGTTTTTTGTTTGCTTTGTTTTTTTGTGTTTTTCTTTTTGTATTTTTTTGTTTTATTGTGTTTTTGTGATGTGTTTTTTTTGTTGATTTTGTTGTTTTGTGTCGTTTCTTGTTTTTGTTTGTTTTTGTCTTATTTTTTTTCTTGATTTTTTGTTTTGTGTTTTTTGATTTGGGTTTTTTGTTTTTATTTTGTGCTTCTTTTTGTGTTTTTTTTGTTTGTTTTGTTTTTTTTGTTTGTTTTGTTTTTTTTGTGTTTTATTTTGTTTGTTTTTTTGGTTTGATTGTGTTTTTTTTTTTTGGTTTGTTCGTAATTTTGTGTGCTTTATTTTGTGTGTTTTTTTTGTTTAATTTCTTTTTTCGTTGTTTGTGTTTTTTTATTTTGTTTGTTCTTTTGTATGTTTGTGTTTGTTTTTTTGGTTTGGTTTGTGTTTTTCATTTTCTGTGTTTTGTTGTTTGTGTTTTTTTGTTGTTTGTGTTTTATTGTGTTATTTATTCTTGTTTTTTTATTGTTTCTTTGTTTTTCGTTTATCTGTTTGTGTTATTTTTTGTGATTTTTTTTATTTTTGTTTGGTTTTTTTTTGTTTTGTTTTCTTAAGTTTTTTTTGTGTTTTGTTTTTTTTGCCTTTGTTTTTCAGTGGTTTGTTGTTCTTTTTTGTGTTTGTTTCTTTATTTTTTTGTTTTTTTGTGTTTTTTTTTGTTATTTTGTGTTTTTTTTGTTTGTGTTTTTTTTTTTGTTTTGTTTTTTTTTCCTTAATATTTTCTTTAGTTTTTTTATGTGTTTTTTTTTTTTTTTGGCTCGGTATTTTTGCTTCGCCTTAGTTTGGGTTTTTTTTTGTTTTGTTTTTTTTGATTTTTGTGTTTTTTTTCTTGATTTTTTGTTTTGTGTTTTTTTTTATTTGGGTTTTTTGTGTTTTTATTTTGTTTTTTTGTGCTTCTTTTTGCGTTTTTTTTTTTGTTTTTTGCGTTTTTGTTTGTGTTTTTGTTTTTTGTTTGTGGTTTTTTTCGTTTTGTAATTTTTTTTGTTTGTTTTGTATGTGTATGTGTGTGTAATTTTGTTTTTTTGTTTTTGTTTTTTTTGTGTTTTTTTGTTTTGTGTATTTTTTGTTTTGTGTATTTTTTGTTTTGTGTTTTTTTGTTTTGTGTATTTTTTGTTTTGTGCTTTTTTGTTTTTTGGTATTTTTTTGTTTGTTTTTTTCCTTGTGTTTTTTTTTTTTTTGTTTGTTTTTGTTGCGGACCGGGGTGCGGAGCGGTGCGGTTTTGTGTTTTTTTTTTGTTTTGTGTTTTTATTCTTGTGTTTGTGTTTTTTTTTTTGTTTTTGTTTGTGTTTTTTGTTTTTCTTTGTTTTTTTTGTTTGTGGTTTTTTTGTTTGTTTTTTTTATGTTTTAGTATTTTAGTTTGTGTGTTTGTTTTTTGTTTCTTTTTTTACGGTGCGGAGGGCGGAGCGGTTTTTATTTGTGTTTGTTTTTCGTCTTTTTGTTTTTTGTTTTTGTGTTTTTTTTTGTTCTTCTGTTTGTTTTTTTTTTGGTTTGTTAGTTTTTTGTTTTTTTTCTTAGTGCTTTTTTGTTTGTGTAATTTTGTTTTGTTTTTTTCTTTGTGCGGATGCGGAACGGAGAGCGGTTTGTTTATTTTTGTGTTTTGTTTTTTTGTGTTTGTGTTTTTTTTTTGCTTTTTGTGTTTTTTTTGTTTTTGTTCTTCTGTTTGTGTTCTTGATTTTTGTGTGTTTTTTGTTTATGTTTTTTTTTGTTTTTTTGTGTTTTCTTTGTGTTTATGTGTTTTTTTGTTTGTGGTTTTTTTGTTTTTTTTTGTTTTTTGATGTGTGCTTTTTTTCTTAGTTTGTTTGTGTAATTTTTTTTCTTTTTGCAGTGTGGGTGCGGACCGGACCGGAGCGGTACGGTGCGGTGCGGGTGCGGTGCGGAGCGAGTGCGGTGTTTTTTGTTTTTGTTGCTATGCGGTATTTTTTTTCTTTTTTTTTGTGTTTCTTGTGCTTTTGTTTTTTTTTTTGTGTTTTTTTTGTTTTTGTGTTTTTCTTTTTGTTTTTGTGTTTTTCTTTTTGTTTTTGTGTTCTTTGTTTTTTTTTGTTTGTGGTTTTTTTATGTTTTTTTTTTGTTTTTTGTGTTTTTTTATGTTTTTTTTTTTTTGTTTTTTGATGTTTGTTTTTTTTCTTAAGAGGAGCGGTACGGTCCGGTCCGGTCCGGAGGTGCGGTGCGGAGGGCGGTGCGGAGCGGTGCGGTGCGGTGCGGAGGGCGGTGCGGAGAGCGGTGCGGAGGGCGGTGCGGAGCGGAGGGCGGTGCGGAGCGGAGAGCGGTACGGTACGAGCGGGTTGCGGACCGGAGCGGAGGTGCGATGCGTGTGCGGTGCGGTGCTTGTGCGGAGCGAGTGCGGTGCGGGTGCGGTGCGGGAGAGGAGCGGAGCGGTTCGGAGTGGAGAGCGGTGCGGTACGGTACGGGTGCGGAGCGGAGAGCGATGCGGAGCTGAGAGCGGTGCGGAGCGGTACGGTACGGGTGCGGAGCGGAGAGCGAAGCGGTGCGGGTGCGGTGCGTGTGCGGTGCGGTGCTTGTGCGGTGCGTGTGCGGTGCGGTGCTTGTGCGGAGCGGAGAGCGGTGCGGAGAGCAGAGCGGTGCGGGTGCGGTTCGGAGCGGTACGGGTGCGGTGCGGAGAGGGCGGTACGGGTGCGGTCGGAGAGGAGCGGTGCGGAGGGCGGTGCGGAGCGGTACGGTACGGGTGCGGAGCGGAGGGCGGAGCGGTACGGTACGGGTGCGGAGCGGTACGGTACGGTACGGGTGCGGAGCGGAGAGCGAAGCGGTGCGGGTGCGGTGCGGGTGCGGTGCGTGTGCGGAGCGAGTGCGGTGCGGTGAGGAGCGGAGCGGTACGGATGCGGTGCGGAGAGGAGCGGAGCGGTGCGAAGCGGTTCGGAGTGGAGAGCGGTGCGGTGCGGAGCGGTACGGTACGGTACGGGTGCGGTGCGGAGCGGTTCGGAGTGGAGAGCGGTGCGGGAGCGGAGCGGTTCGGAGTGGAGAGCGGTGCGGAGAGGAGCGGAGCGGAGTGGAGAGCGGTGCGTTGCGGAGCGGTACGGGCGGAGCGGTTCGGAGGGAGCGGAGCGGTTCGGAGTGGAGAGCGGTGCGGTGCGGTACGGTACGATGCGGAGCTGAGAGCGGTGCGGAGCGGTACGGTACGGGTGCGGAGCGGAGAGCGATGCGGAGCTGAGAGCGATGCGGTGCGGAGCGGTACGGTACGGTACGGGTGCGGAGCGGAGAGCGAAGCGGTGCGGTGCGGTGCGGAGCGGTGCGTGTGCGGTGCTTGTGCGGAGCGGAGAGCGGTGCGGAGAGCAGAGCGGTGCGGGTGCGGTTCGGAGAGCGGAGGACGGTGTGGAGCGAGTGCGGTGCGGGTGCGGTCGGAGCGGTACGGGTGCGGTGCGGAGAGGAGCGGAGCGGAGCGGAGAGCGGTGCGGGTGCGGTCGGAGAGGAGCGGTGCGGAGGGCGGGGCGGAGCGGTACGGGTGCGGAGCGGTACGGTACGGTACGGGTGCGTAGTGGTACGGTACGGGTGCGGAGCGGAGAGCGAAGCGGTGCGGGTGCGGTGCGTGTGCGGTGCGTGTGCGGTGCGGTGCGTGTGCGGTGCGGTGCTTGTGCGGAGCGGAGAGCGGTGCGGTGCTTGTGCGGAGCGGAGAGCGGTGCGGAGAGCAGAGCGGTGCGGGTGCGGTTCGGAGAGCGGAGGACGGTGTGGAGCGAGTGCGGTGCGGGTGCGGTCGGAGCGGTACGGGTGCGGTGCGGAGGGCGGTGCGGAGCGGTACGGTACGGGTGCGGAGCGGAGGGCGGAGCGGTACGGTACGGGTGCGGAGCGGTACGGTACGGTACGGGTGCGGAGCGGAGCGGAGAGCGAAGCGGTGCGGGTGCGGTGCGGGTGCGGAGCGGAGAGCGAAGCGGTGCGGGTGCGGTGCGGGTGCGGTGCGGAGCTGAGAGCGGTGCGGTGCGGAGCGGTACGGGTTGCGGACCGGAACGGAGGTGCGGTGCGGAAAGGAGCGGTACGGAGAGCGAAAGCGGTGCGGAGCGGAGAGCGGGTTGCGGAGCGGGTGCGGTGCGGAGTGGTGGTGGTGCGGAGCGGTACGGTACGGGTGCGGTACGGGTGCGGTGCGGAGCGAGTGCGGTGCGGGTGCGGTCGTAGCGGTACGGTACGGGTGCGGTGCGGAGAGCGGAGCGGTGCGGTGCGGAGCGGAGCGGAGGGCGGAGCGGTGCTTAGGGCGGAGCGGTGCGGTGCGGTGCGGAGCGGAGTGGTGGTGGTGCGGAGCGGTACGGTACGGGTGCGGTGCGGAGCGAGTGCGGTGCGGGTGCGGTCGTAGCGGTACGGTACGGGTGCGGTGCGGAGCGGAGAGCGGAGCGGTGCGGTGCGGAGAGCGGAGCGGTGCGGTGCGGAGCGGATTGCGGTGCTTAGGGTGGAGCGGAGCTGAGGGCGGAGCGGAGCGGTGCGGTGCGGAGCGGTGCGGAGCGGTGCGGTGCGGTGTTGTGCGGAGCGGTACGGTGCGGGTGCGGGTGCGGTCGTAGCGGTACGGTACGGGTGCGGTGCGGAGAGCGGAGCGGTGCGGTGCGGAGCGGAGCGGAGGGCGGCGCGGAGCGGATTGCGGTGCTTAGGGCGGAGCGGTGCGGTGCGGTGCGGAGTGGTGGTGGTGCGGAGCGGTACGGTACGGGTGCGGTGCGGAGCGAGTGCGGTGCGGGTGCGGTCGTAGCGGTACGGTACGGGTGCGGTGCGGAGAGCGGAGCGGTGCGGTGCGGAGCGGAGGGCGGAGCGGAGCGGATTGCGGTGCTTAGGGTGGAGCGGAGCTGAGGGCGGAGCGGTGCGGTGCGGTGCGGAGCAGTGCGGTGCGGTGTTGTGCGGAGCGGTGCGGTGCGGGTGCGGGTGCGGGTGCGGTCGTAGCGGTACGGTACGGGTGCGGTGCGGAGAGCGGAGCGGTGCGGTGCGGTGCGGAGAGCGGAGCGGTGCGGAGCGGTACGGTACGGGTGCGGTGCGGAGCGAGTGCGGTGCGGGTGCGGGTGCGGTCGTAGCGGTACGGTACGGGTGCGGTGCGGAGAGCGGAGCGGTGCGGTGCGGAGCGGATTGCGGTGCTTAGGGCGGAGCGGTGCGGTGCGGTGTTGTGCGGAGCGGTGCGGAGCAGCTTGTATTAAAATATAAAATTTTAATTTTAACTGTTAGGGCTTAATTATAACTTTTTAAATTATCAAAAATATATTCGTAAATAAACTTTAAACATAACATAATAGTCAATATTGTATTAAATATATTAATTATTAAATACTATAATAATATAAATATATAAATTATTAAAATATATAAAATAAAAATTAATTCCAAGCTAATATAAAATAAAATATCGAAATAATTTCCTATACAATTATTTTATAAACCTTAATTTTAATAATTAACCTTAAAACCACTAGTCAAAAATAAACTCATAGAAAAAAATTTCATTAAAAAATTCCACCTACTTCATAATTTATAAGCATATTAAATTTTATTTATTTCAATGGCGGACCCATATTAAATAATATACAAAAAAATACAAAAAAATAAAATACAAAAAAAATTTCTCACTGATTTAAGTAGGAATTATGTAAAAATATTAAATAATAACTTCATAATATTAATTTAAAAATTATATACAAAAAATATTATTTTTTCACCATTCCATTTTTATTTCTTGTAAAAAATTATTAACAAAGGCAAACTCTTAGCCCTGCTTAATAAACTTATTGTTATATTATATATTTTAAGCAATATTGTATATATAACTTTGATAGTTGATATTAAATATTTTTGAGCCCTGCTTAAAAAATTTAATATTTGCTTAATATATATTTGCCCATAAAAATTTATAATATTTTTAATATACTGATTATATTCATAAAACTATTATATTCATAAAATTGATATATTATTAAACATAAATATATATAAATTATACTTTAAATTAATAATAACATTACTATTACATAATAACTATTACAGTGTTTATATAATTGATATTATTCATCACCAAAATCACCAAAGTAATTTAATATAATAAAGTCTATTTAGTCTTTTTTATATTTAGCTTTTTATATATTAGTGTCATTGTTTTATATAAAATATTTATAAAATTATTTTGAATATAAATTTAAAATTTTTTAAAATATTTTATACTCTTCAAGTAATAAGTTAATTAATAAATTACAAAAACAATTACATGATAAAATTTCTAACACAAATAATTATAATAAACATATTTCTCAATCAAACGTAACAAATATTTATCACTTATAACAGTAACAAATATCTTACCAAATCTATCTGAAAAAATCGACGATATACAAAACACTGGATCAAAACAAACAATCAAGAAAAAATAAGAATAATTCACTCAGAACTTACTATCAGGAATTGAAACAAATATAAAACCTAAAGGAATATATAATCGAGAAAAATTTATAGAAATAAAATTTAGAAATTCCCAAGAAAAAAACCAAAGAAAAGAAAAATTAAAAGAAAAAAATGAGGAAAAAAGGATACAAAAACAAAGAATAATAATACTTAATGTACCTGAAAACATAACAATTGACACAATAACAAAAGATCTACAATACCCGAATGATAAAGAACTAATAAAATTAATAGCTCACAGGAAAACAAGTACAATTTATATAATTTTATTTATGAACTAGCAAGAAAATTACTTTATAATATATTTGTAATAATAGGATTAGCAAAATTTAAAATAGAAAAATTTAAAATAACTTTTAGATGTCAAAAATGTCACTCTTTCAATCATAAAACAATAGATTGCAAATATATAAATATAGCAAAAAACCCCCTACAAATAAATGTTTTGTAAATCTAATTATAATGGTGCGAATTTTCAAGAAAATCATGCTGCATACGACATTAATTGTCCGACTTATAACGAACCATATATATATATATAATAAAATAATAAGAGTTAAATAATACGTAAAATATATTAATAACGTTAAAAATATATTATAACCCTCAAAAAGAGCAAAATGCGCAAAAATGCAACAATAAATCCTATACTTATACTTAACGATGATGACATAGTTATATTACTACTAAATTTAATTCCAAAACCATTAATTATTATAAACCTATATGCTTCACCCAACTGTAATATTCAATATTATTAAATAAAATTAATCCATATATTAACAATTTCACACAAAATCATCATATCTTAATATGTGGAGATTTTAACTCACAAAATGGAATTATAAATCAAACAATACTACTAGAATAATTTATTTCTAGTAAAAATCTAAATTTAATAAACACAATAAATATCCCTCCAACATTTAATGGACCAACAGGAATAGGATGGCCAGATGCTAGTCTTTTCTGGATAATAAAAAACTGGCAAATATTAGAAGATATCATTTGTTCAGATCACAATTATATATAATAAAAGAACGCAGTATAATAATTTACAATAAAATAATAGCAATAAAACAATAGCAAAATAAATAGAACTAAATTTATAAAACAAATAAAATTACAATTAAAAAATACAATAACAAACATAAAAAATTGTAATACAAAAGATAATTTAACAACATTTATACCATTGCAACAAATAAATAATAATCAAAAATATTTTTACTAACCTCTTCCACTGCTTTCCAAGCCAAAATACAGATCAATTAACAGTACCACATATACCCATAACTGGAACAACACTGGAACCTCTATTTACATATAAAGAACTAACAACAATTATCAAACGTTTAAATAAATCAAAATCACCAGAAATAGACGGAATAGATAATGGTAAAATTAATTCATATTGCAATTCCAAATTTACTATTAACTCTATTTAACAAATTTCTAATACTTAATTATTTTCCCAAACATTTTAAAATAGGACAGGTAGTATTTTTCATAAAAAAGAATAATGACCCAAAGTCATATAGACCAATTTGCTTGCTATCAGCGATTGGCAAAATATTAGAAAGACTTTTAACTAATAGACTCAAATATCATTTAGAAAATAAAAAATTTTACAGTTCAAATCAATTCGGATTTCGATCAAATTTGATCAGCCTAAAAAGCATTTGATACTGATTGATTTGGTGGCCCCTTCAACAACCAAGAATTCACACCATTCATCTTAAAAAATTACTTACAGACTGTATTAACAGCCTTAGAAAATCCATATCCAAAATCAACAATAATTCACAAAATACAGAATATCCTAAAAAACCAATATACCTCAACTGGGTTAAGGCTCATCAAGGTAACGCAGGGAACGAAATTGCAGATCATATAGCTAAAGAAGCAGCTACACAGAAATTCCAATCAAATTACTTCTAAAAAACTATGCATTACAACATTGGCAAACACATTGGAATGATACACAAACAGGAAGAAAAACATTTAAATCACTTTATTTGGCCCGCATACCAATTCCATATAGTGTAGTTATCAATTATTTTATGACATTTTAGTGAATAAATTTTGAAATTTCTTCACCATTTTGTATGTATTAAATGCTACATTGAATGTAAATATGTTTTTCATTGAATGTATATATGTTTTCAAGATTTATTTTATTCATGTGTGTATATATATATTGTATTTTATTATTGTATTATGTTTTATTCTCAGTTTATTATGACAAATATGGAATTATATATTTCAAAATTAATATTAATGTTATTAAGGTAGTTATATATGGAAATGTAAATAACAAAATTTATAAAAATAATTTATATTTAGATTTTTAGGATACTGTATAAATTATTATAAATACAAAAACAAATTGTTATATATTAAAATGTTTTATTGTAAAAACTAAAATATGATAACATAATTATGTTATATATTAATATATCAACATACCTACTGCGGTGCGGAGCGGATAGCGGAGAGCGGTGCGGAGCGGATAGCGGAGAGCGGTGCGGTGCGGTGCGGAGCGGAGCGGTGCGGTGCGGTGTGGTGCGGAGTGCGGTACGGAGCGGGTGCGGAACAGAGGGTGGAGCGGTGCGGAGGGCGGAGCGGAACAGAGGGCGGAGCGGTGCGGAGCGAGCGGGTGCGGAGAGAGTGCGGAGCGGTGCGGAGCGAGCGGGTGCGGAGAGAGTGCGGAGCGGTACGGAGAGCGGAGCGTGCGGAGAGGAGCGGTACGGAGAGCGGAGCGGTGTGGTGCGGGTTGCGGAGCGGTGCGAGTGCGGAGCGTGCGGAGAGGAGCGGTACGGAGAGCGGAGGGCAGTGCGGAGCGGAGCGGAGAGCGGTGCGGAGCGAGCGGGTTGCGAACCGGAACGGAGGTGCGGTGCGGAAAGGAGCGGTACGGAGAGCGAAAGCGGTGCGGAGCGGAGAGCGGGTTGCGGAGCGGGTGCGGAGCGGAGTGGTACGGAGCGGTACGGTACGGGTGCGGTGCGGAGCGAGTGCGGTGCGGGTGCGGGTGCGGTCGTAGCGGTACGGTACGGGTGCGGTGCGGAGAGCGGAGCGGTGCGGTGCGGAGCGGAGCGGAGGGCGGCGCGGAGCGGATTGCGGTGCTTAGGGCGGAGCGGTGCGGTGCGGTGCGGTGCGGTGCGGAGTGGTGGTGGTGCGGAGCGGTACGGTACGGGTGCGGTACGGGTGCGGTGCGGAGCGGAGAGCGGAGCGGTGCGGTGCGGAGCGGAGGGCGGAGCGGTGCGGTGCGGTGCGGTGCGGAGCGGTGCGGAGCGGTGCGGTGCGGTGTTGTGCGGAGCGGTGCGGTGCGGGTGCGGTCGTAGCGGTACGGTACGGGTGCGGTGCGGAGAGCGGAGCGGTGCGGTGCGGAGCGGAGGGCGGAGCGGTGCGGTGCGGTGCGGTGCGGTGCGGTGCGGTGCGGTGCGGTGCGGTGCGGAGCGGAGTGGTGGTGGTGCGGAGCGGTACGGTACGGGTGCGGTGCGGAGCGAGTGCGGTGCGGGTGCGGTCGTAGCGGTACGGTACGGGTGCGGTACGGGTGCGGTGCGGAGCGGAGAGCGGAGCGGTGCGGTGCGGAGAGCGGAGCGGTGCGGTGCGGTGCGGAGAGCAGAGCGGAGCGGAGCGGATTGCGGTGCTTAGGGTGGAGCGGAGCTGAGGGCGGAGCGGTGCGGTGCGGTGCGGAGCGGTGCGGTGCGGTGCGGAGCGGTGCGGAGCGGTGCGGTGCGGTGTTGTGCGGAGCGGTGCGGTGCGGGTGCGGTGCGGAGAGCGGAGCGGTGCGGTGCGGAGCGGATTGCGGTGCTTAGGGCGGAGCGGTGCGGTGCGGTGTTGTGCGGAGCGGTGCGGAGCAGCTTGTATTAAAATATAAAATTTTAATTTTAACTGTTAGGGCTTAATTATAACTTTTTAAATTATCAAAAATATATTCGTAAATAAACTTTAAACATAACATATTAAATATATTAATTATTAAATACTATAATAATATAAATATATAAATTATTAAAATATATAAAATAAAATTTAATTCCAAGCTAATATAAAATAAAATATCGAAATAATTTCCTATACAATTATTTTATAAACCTTAATTTTAATAATTAACCTTAAAACCACTAGTCAAAAATAAACTCATAGAAAAAAATTTCATTAAAAAATTCCACCTACTTCATAATTTATAAGCATATTAAATTTTATTTATTTCAATGGCGGACCCATATTAAATACATAATAAAATACAAAAAAAATTTTCTCACTGATTTAAATAGGAATTATGTAAAAATATTAAATAATAACTTCATAATATTAATTTAAAAATTATATACAAAAAATATTATTTTTTCACCATTCCATTTTTATTTCTTGTAAAAAATTATTAACAAAGGCAAACTCTTAGCCCTGCTTAATAAACTTATTGTTATATTATATATTTTAAGCAATATTGTATATATAACTTTGATAGTTGATATTAAATATTTTTGAGCCCTGCTTAAAAAATTTAATATTTGCTTAATATATATTTGCCCATAAAAATTTATAATATTTTTAATATACTGATTATATTCATAAAACTATTATATTCATAAAATTGATATATTATTAAACATAAATATATATAAATTATACTTTAAATTAATAATAACATTACTATTACATAATAACTATTACAGTGTTTATATAATTGATATTATTCATCACCAAAATCACCAAAGTAATTTAATATAATAAAGTCTATTTAGTCTTTTTTATATTTAGCTTTTTATATATTAGTGTCATTGTTTTATATAAAATATTTATAAAATTATTTTGAATATAAATTTAAAATTTTTTAAAATATTTTATACTCTTCAAGTAATAAGTTAATTAATAAATTACAAAAACAATTACATGATAAAATTTCTAACACAAATAATTATAATAAACATATTTCTCAATCAAACGTAACAAATATTTATCACTTATAACAGTAACAAATATCTTACCAAATCTATCTGAAAAAATCGACGATATACAAAACACTGGATCAAAACAAACAATCAAGAAAAAATAAGAATAATTCACTCAGAACTTACTATCAGGAATTGAAACAAATATAAAACCTAAAGGAATCGAGAAAAATTTATAGAAATAAAATTTAGAAATTCCCAAGAAAAAAAACCAAAGAAAAGAAAAATTAAAAGAAAAAAATATACAAGCTGAGGAAAAAAGGATACAAAAACAAAGAATAATAATACTTAATGTACCTGAAAACATAACAATTGACCCAATAACAAAAGATCTACAATACCCGAATGATAAAGAACTAATAAAATTAATAGCTCACAGGAAAACACTTAGTAAGTACAATTTATATAATTTTATTTATGAACTAGCAAGAAAATTACTTTATAATATATTTGTAATAATAGGATTAGCAAAATTTAAAATAGAAAAATTTAAAATAACTTTTAGATGTCAAAAATGTCACTCTTTCAATCATAAAACAATAGATTGCAAATATATAAATATAGCAAAAAACCCCCTACAAATAAATGTTTTGTAAATCTAATTATAATGGTGCGAATTTTCAAGAAAATCATGCTGCATACGACATTAATTGTCCGACTTATAACGAACCATATATATATATAATAAAATAATAAGAGTTAAATAATACGTAAAAAATATATTAATAACGTTAAAAATATATTATAACCCTCAAAAAGAGCAAAATGCGCAAAAATGCAACAATAAATCCTATACTTATACTTAACGATGATGACACATATTACTACTAAATTTAATTCCAAAACCATTAATTATTATAAACCTATATGCTTCACCCAACTGTAATATTCAATATTATTAAATAAAATTAATCCATATATTAACAATCAAAATCATCATATCTTAATATGTGGAGATTTTAACTCACAAAATGGAATTATAAATCAAACAATACTACTAGAATAATTTATTTCTAGTAAAAATCTAAATTTAATAAACACAATAAATATCCCTCCAACATTTAATGGACCAACAGGAATAGGATGGCCAGATGCTAGTCTTTTCTGGATAATAAAAAACTGGCAAATATTAGAAGATATCAGTTGTTCAGATCACAATTATATATAATAAAAGAACGCAGTATAATAATTTACAATAAAATAATAGCAATAAAACAATAGCAAAATAAATAGAACTAAATTTATAAAACAAATAAAATTACAATTAAAAAATACAATAACAAACATAAAAAATTGTAATACAAAAGATAATTTAACAACATTTATACCATTGCAACAAATAAATAATAATCAAAAATATTTTTACTAACCTCTTCCACTGCTTTCCAAGCCAAAATACAGATCAATTAACAGTACCACATATACCCATAACTGGAACAACACTGGAACCTCTATTTACATATAAAGAACTAACAACAATTATCAAACGTTTAAATAAATCAAAATCACCAGAAATAGACGGAATAGATAATGGTAAAATTAATTCATATTGCAATTCCAAATTTACTATTAACTCTATTTCACAAATTTCTAATACTTAATTATTTTCCCAAACATTTTAAAATAGGACAGGTAGTATTTTTCATAAAAAAGAATAATGACCCAAAGTCATATAGACCAATTTGCTTGCTATCAGCGATTGGCAAAATATTAGAAAGACTTTTAACTAATAGACTCAAATATCATTTAGAAAATAAAAAATTTTACAGTTCAAATCAATTCGGATTTCGATCAAATTTGATCAGCCTAAAAAGCATTTGATACTGATTGATTTGGTGGCCCCTTCAACAACCAAGAATTCACACCATTCATCTTAAAAAATTACTTACCAGACAGCCTTAGAAAATCCATATCCAAAATCAACAATAATTCACAAAATACAGAATATCCTATTCATTAATCATAAAAAACCAATATACCTCAACTGGGTTAAGGCTCATCAAGGTAACGCAGGGAACGAAATTGCAGATCATATAGCTAAAGAAGCAGCTACACAGAAATTCCTTGGTCTAAATCTCCAATCAAATTACTTCTAAAAAACTATGCATTACAACATTGGCAAACACATTGGAATGATACACAAACAGGAAGAAAAACATTTAAATCACTTTATACCAATTCCATATAGTGTAGTTATCAATTATTTTATGACATTTTAGTGAATAAATTTTGAAATTTCTTCACCATTTTGTATGTATTAAATGCTACATTGAATGTAAATATGTTTTTCATTGAATGTATATATGTTTTCAAGATTTATTTTATTCATGTGTGTATATATATATTGTATTTTATTATTGTATTATGTTTTATTCTCAGTTTATTATGACAAATATGGAATTATATATTTCAAAATTAATATTAATGTTATTAAGGTAGTTATATATGGAAATGTAAATAACAAAATTTATAAAAATAATTTATATTTAGATTTTTAGGATACTGTATAAATTATTATAAATACAAAAACAAATTGTTATATATTAAAATGTTTTATTGTAAAAACTAAAATATGATAACATAATTATGTTATATATTAATATATCAACATACCTACTGCGGTGCGGTGCGGAGCGGAGCGGAAAGCGGTGCGGAGCGGATAGCGGAGAGCGGTGCGGTGCGTAGCGGAGAGCGGTGCGTAGCGGAGAGCGGTGCGGAGCGGAGTGGATAGCGGAGCGGAGAGTGGATAGCGGTGCGGAGCGAAGAGCGGTGCGGTGCGGTGCGGTGCTAATTTTGATTATTTTGGTAATTCTGATAATTTTGATTATTTTGATAATTTTGATTATTTGATTATCAAAATAATTTTTGATTATATTACAAAAATAATAAACAAAAATAATAAATAATGATAAACAAGCAAACTTAAAATATACAAATTAATATATAATACATATATTATAAAATTAAATAAATGAATAAAATAAATAAAATTAATAAAATAAATAAAATTAAATATTTATATATAAGAAATTAAAAAAAATTTAAAACCAAAAATTTTTTTAATAATTATAAATATTTAATAATTTTTAATAATTTTTTTAATGATTTTTTTCTTTCTTAATTTTAATTTCTTAATTATTTTAATTTTTTTAATTATTTTTTATTGTATATATTTTTTTGTATTTATTTTTTATTGTAAATGTGTGTAATGTGTATTGTAAATGTGTTCGTGATTCGTAACATGAATAAAAAACAACAACAATAACAACTTTCTTAGCTTATTCTTAATTTTAATTTCTTATAAAACAACAACTTTCTTAATTTTAATTTCTTAATTATTTAAATTTTTTTAATTATTTTTTATTGTATATATTTTTTTGTATTTATTTTTTTATTGTAAATGTGTGTTATGTGTATTGTAAATGTGTTCGTGATTCGTAACATGAATAAAAAACAACAACAATAACAACTTTCTTAGCTTATTCTTAATTTTAATTTCTTATAAAACAACAACTTTCTTAATTTTAATTTCTTAATTATTTAAATTTTTTTAATTATTTTTTATTGTATATATTTTTTTGTATTTATTTTTTATTGTAAATGTGTGTAATGTGTATTGTAAATGTGTTCGTGATTCGTAACATGAATAAAAAACAACAACAATAACAACTTTCTTAGCTTATTCTTAATTTTAATTTCTTATAAAACAACAACTTTCTTAATTTTAATTTCTTAATTATTTAAATTTTTTTAATTATTTTTTATTGTATATATTTTTTTGTATTTATTTTTTTATTGTAAATGTGTGTAATGTGTATTGTAAATGTGTTCGTGATTCGTAACATGAATAAAAAACAACAACAATAACAACTTTCTTAGCTTATTCTTAATTTTAATTTCTTATAAAACAACAACTTTCTTAATTTTAATTTCTTAATTATTTAAATTTTTTTAATTATTTTTTATTGTATATATTTTTTTGTATTTATTTTTTTATTGTAAATGTGTGTTATGTGTATTGTAAATGTGTTCGTGATTCGTAACATGAATAAAAAACAACAACACGCAATATTAATTAATTACAAAAATAATAAACAAATAATAAATAAACAATAAAATAATATAATAAAATAATAAAATATACAAATTAGTATATAATATAATACAAATATTATTACATACATTATAAAATTAAATAAATGAATAAAATTAATAAAATAAATAAAATTAAATGAATAAAATTTTTAAATTATTTTTAAATTTTGAAATTTAATTATTGCGGTGAAAAATGAAAATGAAAATTTTGTTTTGAAAATTCTTTTGAAAATTAGATTTTCTCAATATATTTTCTAAATTTCCGTTTTTTTCAATAATAACTAACTAAAAATTAACTAATACTAACTAAAAATTAAATATTTAATTTTAAAATTTATAAAATTTTTAAAAAAAATCTTTGAATTCATTTTAAACATTTAAAAAGAGATTGCAGAATTTTAAAAGATTAATTTAAAGATTAAAGAAAAGAGAAAGATTTAAAGAAAGATTTTTCAACTTAAGCGAACTTCATAATTTTAAATTATTTTCTTTCTTATATAATAAATTTTAAAATTCACAATATTCTTATTCAAAAAATACTCACTTTTTTATTGTGAATTTTCTTCAAATTTAAATATTAAGGGGAAAATATTGAGCAATAACGCAAATCCGGTTGCTGTTTTGTTAATCAGAAATTAGTTAGTTAATTAAAGTTAGTTTGTTAGTGTAGTGAATAGAACAGAATAGAGAGAATTATCTAGAATTTTTCGGAAATGACTTTTAGGAATAATAGGAATAGAAAAAGTAAAAACAAAACAAAACAGCAATCGGATTTGCATTATTGCACACATTCTTAACTACAAATTTGGTAAAATTATATACAATTTTTATATCCAGAAATAAAGAAAATATTTTAAAATTATGATGCATAAATTTAATATTCATAAGTGCATAAAAATTTATCTGCATAAATGCATTATTTTTATGTAAACGTCTACAGATCTTTTAAAATTCTTATTAAATGCTCACATGAAATTCTTGTTAAGTTTCTTAAAAATTAATTTTAATTTATTTAAACATTTTTTAATTATTAATATTTTTTTAAATAAAATTAGCCAAAATTAAATGGCAATATATATAAATTTCATAAAATTAATCTGAAAAAAATCAGGCTGAAAAAAAAACGCAAATTTAGAAAATTTATAGAAAATATGGCATAAAGTTAAATAAAAATATTGAGGAATATACAACATTGAAAACTCTGAAAACATGTATTTTTAACTTCATTTTCATTATTCGTTTTTCTGTATTGGAAGTATCGAAAAATTCTTGAATAATTCTAAATTTTAATCAAATGAATTTTCACATTTAAATTATTATTAATTTTTATTACAATTCAGTTTTTTTAATGAAATTTCTAGAAATTTAATAAATTTAAAGAAACTTCTAACAATTTTATAAATTTTAATTATCAAGAATTTTAAAAAATAAATGTGATAAAAATGATTTGTCATGATTAGAGAAAATGATTTGATAAATGTGATTTGATCAAAAAAATTTTAGATTGTAATTAATAAAAATTACTGGAAGTACTAAATTTTAAAAGCAAAATTTTTCATTCCTAACATTGAACAAAATATTTAATTGGGACATATCATAAGTTTTCATAACATATCATAAGGAACATAAGGATAAACAATACTTGAATAAAAAATTTAAAAATTAAATATAATGAAAGAAATAGAAGAAAATCCTAAAATTATTACAATTACAACATAAATACCTTTAAATCTAGCATCTTATCGTTGAATTTGTATACATAAAGTGAGAAGAAAATCATAAAAATATTTATATACTTAATTTGAATATCAATTCAGAATATAACAATTCAGAGAAATATTTTTGAACAATCAAATTCCTTTACAGCAGTAAATTTAATTGTAATGTTTCAAATGAATTTTTGAGACAGAAAATCTCAGAAAAATGTAGATGAAACTAAACTATTTTACATCTGTTTATTAAGTTTATTTTTTTTTATAATGCGTTTTTTCAGTTTGTTCCCTTCATGTCTACCCGAGAGTATGAATGTTTATATAGGAGAAGCTCGCTAGGGATGGGAAGAAATACTTGTAACAAGTATTTTGTAATCAGTAATCAGTACTTTTTCTTCCAAGTACTCAGTACTTCCAGTAACAAAGTCAGCGCGAGTTCGAGTATCCTCAGACAGTTGCAGGTACAATGTACTTGACCATTTTCTAAGACAAAGCGAGTACGTGAGCACGTACTTGTTACAAAATAATCAGCTAGTACGTGAGTACGTGGTTGTTACAAAGTAACAAGCAAGTACTTGCTTGTTACTTTGTACTTTGTACTTTCCCAGAACCGTAACTTTCAGCTTCAACTGAATACGTGTTTTTTAGTGCTCCCGTAAAAATTGGTAAAAATACTGATTTTTATTGAAATTTTAACTCAATTTTATAGAAAAATAATATATTTTTAAAGTTTTACTGAATAGGTTTTAATTAAATATAAAAATTTTTATAATTTTAAATTTTTATGGAATTTGGAGTTGGAGATATAGTGTCAACAATGGCGGCCATCAACCGAAGCGATATCTAATTTATGTGAAAAATACTTAATCTACGCAAATTATATGGAATATATGAAACAAAATAAGTGTAAACGTGAGTGCATTAATCTGTGAAAGAAATCTGTGTCAACATTCCGGAATATATACCCGTAGGAGATATCCAGCCCAACAATAGTGAGAAAATATTTGTGAACCTGAAAGTGATCGTGTTTTTCTCCCTGGATAACAAGGAGAGCAAGAGAAATATATAAATGGTTTGGTTGGGAGTTCGTTAAACCGGAAATCAAGTAAGCAAAGCAGTTGGTGTTTTATATTAGAAATACTTAAATAACTATATAGTATAAGTAATGTAATCAATTGGAGGTTAGGAAATGAATATATAGATAGTGAAATTTGCAATAATGAGAAAATAAATAAAATAAAATTTTATTTTAAGTGATGTTTTAAAGTGACTCGTAATTGTAAAATTTGGAGTTTTAAGAAGTCACTTAATAAATTAATAATAAACTAAATTCGGATCTCGGAGTCATTGTAGCATAGAACATTAAATTGACAATTTTTAGAATTAAAAGTTGAATTTTAGATTTTAATGAATTATTTAAGAATTTTATTATCAGACAATTAGTTTTTAAAGTTTTAAAGTAAATATTGTTTAAATGACATATTTTAATATATTTAATAGAGAATATTGGTTATATTCTGGAAATGTTTTAAATTAAATTTTGAAATTCTAAAGCCAAATATTGTTTTAATGACATATTATATTTAATAGAGAATATTGTTTTATATTCTGGAAATATCTTAAATTAGAAATTTAGTTTTATTAAACTGACTATATAAAATTTTAATAATATTGGTTTTAATCTAATAGTATTTTATTAAATCAAAACAGTGGAGAATCTGTCTGAGATTATATAACAAAAAAAATAACAAGTGCTAAATTTAGGGGCAGAAAACACTGAAATAATTATATAATAAATTGTAGAGAAATTATTCAATGTAACAAAATACTTAAAATAAATGCGAATCAAATGCAGTGGAATATAGATAAACACCTAGCGCTGGGAGAAGTAGACTGATTATATAAATAGACAAGAGAAAACGGAATTAAATAAACTGTAAATAAATAGTTATTGATAAAAGAGAAACGCCCACAAATTAAGTGAGGCCTCTGGAAAAGTGAGTAACTTGCTTAGGCCAACAAATAAATTATTCTCCTATGTTCATTAAACTAGAGCTGGTCAAAAATACTGATTTTGAAGTGGGAAAAGTTAAACGTGATTTTAAATAAATAATAAATAAGAGGAATAAACAGTGTTCTAATAGTCTGATTTTAATATACTGTGATTTTAGGTATTTTATGACTTTAAGTGTTTTATATACAAATATATTGAAGGTTTTAGAACGTATCGAAAATTACTATTGAATATATTAATTGTAGGGATTGTGAATGTAAAATATGAACTCTAGACAAAATTCACCAAACAGAAAATCACCTTCCCCATCGGAATTAAATGCTAGGGAACCTGAAGATGGGGACATGGAACAATTTTCAACTGAGGAAAATTTTTTACAGGAAACTTTGAGAGAATTAAAAAATTTAATAGAATCCAAAAGAAACGACAAATATCATATGCCAAAGGAACCCAGAACGAAAGCAATAAATTTAATACTAACCTTACAAAATTACCCATGGATTCAAATAAATCAGCAATCTCAACAAACTTTCCCAATAACATCAGAATTACAAAATCTACAACAAAAAATAATCCCAGATCTAACTAATAAAATTAATATATTAACTCAGACTTTGCAAAATTTCGAAATAAACAGAGATAGTAAATACCCATACAAAATCTTATAGTGACATAGTCAAAACGGATAATTCACTGATAATTAAAAAATCGAAAATATCAAAACCGATGGAAGAATTAAGAAAAATAGAAACTGAAATCCAACCCCAGGGTATCTATAATCGGCAAAACTATGTGGAAATAAAATGTAAAAATAAAGAAGACACAATAAAGTTAAAAGAAAAATTAATAGAAACTGACATACCTGTGGAAGACAAAAAAATTCAAACAAAAAAAATAATACTTAACGTACCGAAATCAATAACTAAAGAAAAAATATTAACAGCAATTTCAGATAAACTACAAACAGATATAACAGAAGAACAAATCAAAATAATACATCATAGAAAAACTTTAAGCCAACATAATTTATTTAACTACATAATAGAAACTCCAGTCAACATCGCGTATAAAATTTTAGAAAAAAACCTAATCTTCATTGGCCTCGCGAAGTATAGAATTAGCTTATTTAGACCTATCTTTAGATGCCATAAATGTCAAAACTTCACTCACTTAACAAAAGATTGTAAATGCAGAAATAATTATTGCGCAAAATGCGGAAAAACACATGAGACAGACAAATGTAATTCAAATAAAATGGGCTATATAAACTGTATTGAAGCCAATAGCAATGGTTCCAATTTTCCAACAGATCATCCGGCTTTTGATTTGAGATGTCCAGCTTACAAAGAATATCTGAAAACTGCTGTTTAAGGACAATAATAATAATAATAAATACTAACAGATTATAAAAAAAGAAAAATATGCAAAACAAAAATAATACACAAAATTATAAACTAACAAAAGATGGATCTAACCCAAATTTAACAAAAATTAATTTTAATAATCTTAAATTCCTTCAAATTAACCTACAAAAGAGTAAGTCAGCCCAAATACAACTCATAAAAACAATAACAGATAATAAATACGACATAATCATAATGCAGGAACCCTATGTAAATCAAAAAATAATCCGAGGAATACCCACTAATTGGAAAAATTATTATGATAGAAATTCAGAACACCCAAAATGTGCAATATTACTTACAACACCGATAAATCCAATAGTAATCTTAACACAATCAGACATTATAATAATTTACTTGGATTTAGAGCCTAACCCTATTTTATTAATAAACGTTTACGCAGCACCACAACAAAATTTAAACCATTTATTGACTAGAATAATTCCATATTTAAATAAATATAAAAACATAGCAATTTTAATAGCCGGAGATTTTAACTCACAAAACATAATATGGAACTACCCAACTAATAATCATAGAGGAACAGTATTGGAGGCATTTATATCAACAAACAACCTAAATATAGTTAACATAAACAACACTACCCCTACCTTTGCGGGGCCAAATGGAGTGGGATATCCTGATTTAACATTAATTAACGACAAACTTTTATCATACTTAAATAACTGGATTGTACTGGAGGATGAATCGTGTTCTGACCACAGATATATAAGTTACGAACTAAATAATAAAAACACAATTTGTTTCAATAGAAGATATAACACAAATAAAAATAGGAAAAAATTTAAAATAGCTCTAATAGAAATAGCAGATACTCTAACACCACAACTGACAAACTGCAGAACAATTCAAGAACTAGACATATTAACAGACAAATTAATAAGGGAATGTAAAAATAAAGCAGAGAAATATTTCACAATCAGAAAACCTGACAAACCAAACCAGATAAAATGGTGGAATATAGAATTGCAAGTTTTGAAAAACAAAACCAAAGCATTGAGAAGAAGATTTAAAAAAGCAACAGATACAGAAACAAAACTTATGTATATTATAAAATATAAAAAATCTTTGGCCATTTATAAGAAAGAAATAATCAAAAACAAATTAAACAGCTGGAAAAATTTCTGCTCTAGATACAATAACCCATACGGAATACTAACTAAACTAACAACTAATAAACCTTTTACCCCTACATCATATGTTCCTTTAATATCTAACCAGAATTCAACAGACCTAGCAAACACTATCTTCCAAGATCTCATAAAATATTCATTTCTTGAAAACCCACAGGATCCTGAGGACATAAGACCAACAACAGAAAATGTAGTACAAGACCCTATTTTTACCAAAATTGAAATAAAAACTATCATCAAAAACTTAAATAATTCAAAAGCTCCCGGCCTTGATGGCATTGATAATAAAATAATAAAGATGATGAATCAGTCAATACCAAACTTTATTCTGGATTTCTTTAATAAATGCCTAAAATTGTATTATTTCCCAAAAATATTCAAAGATGGGCAGGTGATTTTCTTTATTAAAAAAGGTAAGGATCCGGAAAGTCCCACTTCATATAGACCCATATGCCTTCTCCCGGCGCTGGGCAAAGTACTAGAAAGACTCCTAACTAACAGGCTCAAATATCATCTGGAAGCGCAAAAATGTATCAGTGAAAACCAATTTGGTTTTAGATCTAATCGGTCTACAGAACACGCACTAATAAGAATTAAAAAATTAATAGAGGAAAATAAAAATAATGATTTATATACAGCCCTAATAAGCTTAGATATTAGAAAAGCATTCGATTCAGTTTATTGGCCTAAATTAAAAATAGAATTAAATAACTTAAATATACCATATAATATCCTTTCCACCTTTTACAGTTTCCTATCAGACAGAAAAATTACGGTAATACATGACAATACAGTAATTACAAAACCACACATCAGAGGATGCCCCCAGGGGTCAATAAGCGGCCCCATATTCTGGGATATTTACTTCAATAAAATATCGAATTACAACTGGCCCCAACACACAAAAATAACCACGTTTGCTGACGATACACTTTTTGTAATATCAGGAAAAACTAAGGAACAGATAAAAGATAATAGCAATCAAACACTAGAAATTTTTAATAATCTATGTAAAGATCTATTTATCACAATTGCACCTAATAAATCTAAAGTCCTGATGATTGGGAAAAAAAGAAAAACATTAAAATATAATCCTAGAATAGCTATTAATAATATCAGTTTAAGACACGTTAAAACATTATTATATCTCGGCATACATATAGACAATAAATTATCATTTTTACCCCACATCAGAACAATAAAACAAAAGGTTATCAAAACAGCACAAAAAGTAAAAGAAATGGCAACGGTAAACTGGGGGATAAGGGGGAAAATAATAAAAATTATATACCAGACAATAATCCTCAGACAGGTCCTCTACGGAGTATCTTTTTGGCTAGATCCTATAAATATAAGAAAAATAAAACAATTACAGTCAATAGAGAGATATTTCCTCCTCCTGATTACAAAGACATACAAAACGACACCAACTGCGAGCTTAGAGATCCTATCCGGAATCCCACCAATCCAGCTGCAAGCCAAAATGGAATCCGACAAAGCAAAAATTCTACAGCATAGACAGGAAATTAAAATAGAAGATATCTACATCCAGGGAGAGAACTGCGAAAAACATCCACACAAGGACGCAACGCACCCGGCAACATGGTCGCAGAAACACTATCTCTATTACTATCAAGGTAGAAAAGAACTAAATCATATTTTGCCTCAGACCCTGTGGAACATCTATACGGATGGATCCAAGACAGAAAACAACACTGGAGCAGCAATAGTGGTATATAATAAAACAACCAAAATAGCATCCTTCAAATATAGATTAAACTCATATAATACAGTTTTTCAATCAGAAGCCCTGGCCATCCAAAAAGCTATAACATACATCAAGCAGCACAATCTACCTAACACCAATATATGGTCAGACAGTAACTCGGTTATCACAGCTATACAGAATCCTTACCCAAACAGCTATCAAATAAAGGAAATACAATCAGCACTGAAAACAACAATAAACAGAATAAATATAATATGGACAAAAGCTCACATAGGTAATATGGGGAATGAGGAAGCGGACAAACAAGCTAAAGAAGCAGCAAAATTACCCATCCAAGAAGCTGAAAAAATCTTTCCCTGGCCAAAATCTTTTATCAAATATAAATTAAAACAGATACTAATTAAAAACTGGCAAAATCATTGGAACACAATAGAAACCGGCAGAATCACACACAAATACTTTCCAATAGTAGCAATAGACAGATGCCTGGACAATCCATATATAAACTATTTCCTAACAAATCACGGCCCATTTCCCATATACTACGCCAAGATCAACAGAGCTAAATCAAATAAATGCATCTGCGGAGAAATTGGAACAGCAGCCCACTATCTGCTCCAGTGCCCACAAACCAAAAAATATCACCTTAAAAAGCCTCAAATAACTACAGAAATAGAATTTATAAAATTCAGCATAAACTGTCCTTACAGAAAGAAGAAAATAACTGATTTAACCGAATACCTAATAAATATGGACTTAAATCTATGCAAGGATCCATCCGTCAGGGCTGAGGAGGAAGAAGACATATCAAGCGAAGAAGAATAGCTAAGGAGCAGTACAGTTTTTTAGACTATGAAAAATGGAACGTTTTTATAAATAAACTTTACTGTTTTTAGGGAACTGACTTTAGTTTTAAGAATTCAAAGGTTTTAGGATGTTTTATATATTTGGAATGTTTTACTGTTTTTAAATTTATACATAGTTTTAGGATGTTTTTACACTGTGTTTTATGGTTTTAATATTTTAATATTGTAATTAGTTTTAGTTAATTTAATTATTGTAAATAGTTTTAAATTTTTTAACATATTGTAAATTAAATTTAAAGGATAGAACCAGCACTATAAAGGCATACTGCGTTATGCATATATATATATGTAAAGGAAATGTAATCTTATCTTTTGATGAATAAAGAAATCGCTGGGTTGCGGTTCTCGGGGGGGACGCCCCTGGTTCCCCTGGGGGTGTTTCTTGCTCTGGAATTGACGATGAGGGGATACCAACCCGAAAACCAAAGGTTAAGAACGGGGTCCCCTCACGTTCACTATTTCATGTACTTTGTACTTGCTTATTACTTTGTACTTGTTTGTTACAAAGTAATCAGCGAGTATGTGCGTACGTGCTTGTTACAAAGTAATAAGTGTACATTGCGCTCTGTCATTGTCTCTGTCTCTTCTGTAACAAGTACAGAAGGCGGCTTTTGAAACCCTCGAGATTCAGCACCTTGGCGACTACGCTGAAAGTCGCCAATAAAGTAGTTGCGCCAAACTTGTATTTTTGTCATAGTAGTAAACCTAAAGAAAGGATTGCATAGGTATATTCCTAAATACGCTTTTTAATGTGTTCATTTTCTATGCTCAAATAATGCTACTATTTTTCTAATATGGCTGAAAATATAAATGAAATTAATCTTTTAAACGATGTAATTCCTAAGTTACAAAGGAGAAACATGGAGTGTGCATTCCTTCCTCCATGATAAGAAGCTACCATAATCTCATAATTCATCGGTTTGCATCGATATATCGATGATATTCTCGCTCTGTCATTGGCTCTTCTGTACTTGTTACAGAAGAGCCAATGACAGAGCGCAATGTATACTTATTACTTTGTAACAAGCACGTACGCACATACTCGCTGATTACTTTGTAACAAGCAAGTACAAAGTAATAAGCAAGTACAAAGTAACAAGCAAGTACGTAACAATCACGTACTCATGTACTTGCTTGTTACTTTGTAACAACCACGTACTCACGTACTTGCTTGTTACTTTGTAACAACCACGTACTCACGTACTCGGTGATTACTTTGTAACAAGTACGTGCTCACGTACTCGCTCTGTCTTAGAAACTGGTCAAGTACATTGTACCTGCAACTGTCTGAGGATATTCGAACTCGCGCTGACATTGTTACTGGAAGTACTGAGTATTTGGAAGAAAAAGTACTGATTACAGGTTGTTACATTCAAATACTAATTACAAAATACTTATTACAGGTATTTCTTCCCATCCCTAGTCCTTATTCTACTGTACATTTAATTGTGAAGGTTCCTGTGAAAAATTATGGTGTATTTTCTACGAAGGTGAGTGATTTACTTTATTATTTAAAATATTTTAATTTTTGATATATTTTCAAATCGAATTCTTCAATATTCCAATCTTTTTAGGTAGTAAACATGAAATACATTTTGAACTGCCAGTAAACATTATTTTAAAGTAGTCTTTGTTAAGAGAGGTTAAATTCATCTTAATAATTGTTCGTGAAAAGTATTTTATTCTACCTGCATTTTATTTTACAATTATTCGGCATAAAAATTTAAATCCATTATTTAATTTGGGTAATTATTTTTAATACCTAATAATTAAGAAAAAATATGCTATTCAGATATCTTTGTTTAAATTTCTGATACAAACTGAACTTACAAATAATTCAAAAAGTTAAAACCAGAACTGTATAAAGTTAAAACCAGAAATAAATTATTAAAAATATAAAATTTTAAAATTAATATAAAATGATTTGTTAATTGAATCATGTATGTCCTGGCTATTATTAGGTACAAAAGTAAAGTTTTAAAAAATAAAGAAAAATAATTATGTATATAAATATTATATTAATAGAGAAAAATTCATTAAATTAATACTATTCAATAATTTTATTTTATTAGAAAAATAATAAAAAAAAATAAATATTTAATCAATCAAGATTAGAACAGAAAATAATAGGAAAAAATTCATTAAATTAATACTATTCAATAATTTTATTTTATTAGAAAAATAATAAAATGAAATAAATGAGATATTTAATCAATCAAATAAGATTAGAATAGAAAATAATAGAAAAAAATTCATTAAATTAATACTATTCAATAATTTTATTTTATTAGAAAAATAATTAAAAAAATAAATAAAATATTTAATCAAGCAAATAAGGTTTAAATTAAAATTAAAGAAATAATTACGTATATAAATATTATATTAATAGAAAAAAATTCATTTTTAATTTATTTTATTATATTTGAAGTCGGTAAATAAATCTGAATTAAAAAATAATTTAAAAAAATAAATAAAATATTTAAGCAATCAAATAAGAGATTTAAAGTAAATTTAAACAAATATTTATAAATTTATTTGAATGAAGAACAATTTAGGAAAATAAGTAAGTTTTTATTTGTTTTTAGAAATCGATAAATGATTTTTAACTAAATAGACAATTAAAAAATATAAGACTTTGAAATATTAAGAAAAGGTAATTGAATTTATTAATTGAAATTAACAGTTTATTGTTATTAAATATTTATAGTCATCAATAAAAATTTTTATAATTTTTATATTTTCATTGCCGGTTTTAACGCCAAAAAAATGGCGGAAAACAGAAACTTCCCACTTATTTAGTTTTAATTAATTATTAATTTATTTATTATTCATTTAGTTTTTATTCAATTTATTTATAAAATTTTAAAAAACTTGTCATATTTTAATCCGATAGATGGCAGTACAAAAGAAATTGAACAAGTACGAAATGTAATCGGTAAAATACTTGTTACTTTAAAAGTAACTGTACTCAGTACGTACTAAGTACAGGAAAAGTAACAAAGACCCATCCCTAAAGCTCGTGGTCGCAGACAAAGTCAAAAAAACAATTGCGTTTTCACGCATGCGTGCTGGGACAGGTTCGATTCAAAATTACGTTGAGATCTGATGATCTAGTTCACGTTTTTCTCCATGGTGAGCATTACCAAAAAGAACTTTAACTTCTACTTAGCAGCGGTGATCATTCTAATAAATATCCCGCTTGAACATCGGTTATCAATTTTTTAAATTCGCATTCTTAGTTTAATGAAATTTATTTTGTAGAAGCATATAGAAATATTTAAGTAAAATGAGTGGAAAAAAGAAAGATGATTTTCAAAATAGGAAATTTCAAGATTCATGGATATTGTTTGATGAGTAAATGAACATTATGTAAGTGTGTTCCAGGGAAAAAATGTATAAAAGAATTTAATTATGAGGAATTATAATGAAATCTTATAAATATGTATCTGTAAATAATTTACAAAAATGCCTTCAACATTTAATTATAATGTATTGACTTGCTAAAAAGAAAAACAAGAAATTAATGTAATGAAAAAATAAAAGTAAAATTAAACTAAGTATTTTTATATGGTATACTTATTTCGACTGAAGTTTCAGTTTAAATATGCAAATATAAGTTCAACACAAACTGTAAACATTGTAAAATGACAAAATAGTATGTCATGTATTAAATAACTAACAAAACTTTAAATGAAATTTTGCTGAAGAAATTAAGAACAATTTTAGTTATCTGAATTTTTAACTATCTATTAAATTTATCAAGTGTTCCATCTATAATAAAAGTATATATATAAAAGTATACAATAAAAACAAAAAATATTTTAATTCTCATCAAATGAGTTTTAATTAAGTTGATTATTTCTAGCTGAAGAGCATTTCCTTTTTGTTTGTTTTTGATACCGGCAATTCTGCTAGATTGAAATGAAATACCAATAATTAAAACCAATCACTTATTTCCATGTTATTACTTCCACTTGGCGAAAAAAAGACAAAACATGATCCGTGTTTAAAATCATTGGCGATATATAACTAATGTAACCATCTTCCTTTTTTTTTCTTTTTTTTTAACTCAAAACAGGACATAGGTTTTATGTTTATTTAGATCAAATCATAGGTAGTCGATGGAAAAAACAACACATTTTTAAAATTATTTATTCAGGAAAAGTTAGCTGGCTTAAAAGTTACGAATCATAAAATGTAAGTACTCAAAATGTTTAGTTATATTGATTGATATTTATCAGAAAAATAAATTTGTTTTAATTACGATTAGATTGAAACTCTTGGCACGTTTTTTTTATATTCTCCTTAATTATCAACATCGCCTTTAGAACTGAAATTTGTAATTGCGATTTCCCAGATGTTCACAATTTGTTCATATTAGAAAATACTCTTTCTACTGGAGCATTTGAAGCAGGCAAACATAAAATACAATATTACTTCAATAATATATTATAAAATAATATACAACAATATATTATAAAATACTTCAATTACAATAGAAAAGTTTTCATGCTGAAAATTGTTGGCATGAAAGTGTTCGTATACTTCCACCCAACGTGTTTCCATGGAATTATTTGATTTATTCCATTCCATTATTTTTTGCGATGTAATGTAACTAACAATTAATGAAAATTCGTCAAAAACTTCAGTATGTTGCTTTTCAATATCCAGAAATTTTTGAAGGACTTCCCATGTTGGGACCTTTTTTTAAATCTGCCCAATAAAATATCTCCATTTCTTTGGTAAGAAAGCCAAGTCCACTGTCCCAGACATTCACAGCTTTTTTATAAAATTCTGTAGCTGTCCTTTTCACAAATTCTTCATCGATATCTTTCAATTTTAACATAAATTGACGGATGCAAGAAACTAATTGGTCTGTTTCTCAGTTAAGTTATCTTTTAATTGATTGGTTTCTTTTGCAGCTTCAATTGCCGATACCGCCTTATTGTTTGGCTGAAATTAGATGAAAACTTATTAACAAAGGTCTTCTAATTTTGGAATTGGATATCTCAAATTGGCCCATCTTGAAGAACTATTGTGCCAATTTAGGGTCATTTCTGATACAGCAGCTGAAATTTTGGGCCACAAGACTAAGGAGAAAAGTAAGGATTGGTTTGATGACGAATGTAAAGATGCAAATGAGCAAAAACTTATTGCATATAAAAGATCTTTGCAGCATGGTAATAGGCATTTGTTGGAGGATTACCATAAGGCACGAAGATATGAGAAGGTTTTCAGGGCTCAGAAAAGTGCGTTTGAGGAAGATAGATTCAAGGATGTGGAACACCTCAAGAAGACCAATGAATACCGTGTATTCTTTCAAGAGCTCAGCTATTGTCGAAGAGACTTTAAACCTAAAATCAAATATTGTAGAAATAAGGCTCTGAAATTTGAGAGATGGGTTGAGCATTTTGAAGACCTGATTACTCAGGAGGAAATCATAGATGGACCTTTGGAGCTGGATCTTCCAACTCTGCAGGAAACATTGCTTGCTATAAAAGAGCTCAAAAACAATAAAGCACCTGGAATAGATCTCATACAGGCCAACTTATAAAAAAAGACGGCCAAAGGTGTTACAGATCTTCATGGAATAATCCAGAATGTTAGGTCATTCGAGTAGATGCCAGAGGATTGGCTTACAAGCTTGCTTTGGCCAATTTTCAAAAAGGGTGATCCGTTAGTATGTGAAAACTATAGAGGAACAAGCTTATTGTGCATTTGCTACAAAGTTCTTTCCAAAAGAGAGACTTGTCCCGTATGTAGATAAAATTGTGGGCGACTATCAGTGTGGATTCTGAACTGGCAAATCCACAGTGGACCATATATTTGGTCTGAGACAAATTATGGAGAAGTGTCATGAATTTGATATTGATTTATACATTTTGTTCATTGACTACAAGGCGGCATACGATTCTATAGACTGCAATGAATTATTTAAGGCTATGCTTGGTTTCAGTATTCCATTAAAATTGGTTAATTTGCTAAAAATGACCTTCAACCCAACTTCCTGTAGAGTCCTAATCCAGGGTCAACTACTTGCCTTTTGTTTAAAATTGTTCTTGAAAGAGTCTTCAGGGGCACTATATTTGGAAAATCTGTTCAAGTGTTGGCGCTTGCAGATGACATTGCACTGGTAGCCAGAAGTAAAAAATACTTAATAAAACCTTTTGAAGCTATTGAAAGAGAGAGGCCAGACCGACAGGGCTTGTTGTTAATCAAGTTAAAACTAAATAATCTGTAACTTAAACCCAATTTACCCAAACTCATTGGTGATTATAAATTTGAAACAGATGATTTTATCTATCTAGGCTCAATGTTTATCAAAAATAATGACCTTCTCCCAGAGGTAAGAAAACGGTTAACTGCAGCTAACGCCTTTTTTGGCCTAAAAACATTTATTTTTTATCACAATAAACTAAGTTACAGATCTATAGAACGGTTATCTGTCCCGTTTTGACCTATGCTCGGAAACTTGGACTTTGACTGTAAGAGAGGAGAAGCTGTTGGGCATATTTGAATGCAGGATTTAAAGAAGTATCTTTTGAGGTACGAAGGAAAACGGTGCCTGGTGCAGAAGATACAATACAGAAATCTACCAAATGTACTAGGAGCCAGGCATTGCACATCACATTAAAGTAAACCTTAATTGGGTTGGACATGTTATAAGAATGAAGGACAATGAAACATTAAGGGAAATTTTTATTTGCAAAACACATCAGCATAAGAAGAGGAAGACCAAAGCTGAGATGGGTGGATGCAGTCAAAGAAGACTTTGGGTACTTGGAACCAAAAATTGGAGGAGTTTGGCTGCCAGCAGAGGTGGCTGGAAGAAACTTGTTCAGAAAGCCTTGGCCCATCCTGGGCTGGCACGCCATGAATGATGATAATAATATTGCCTTTAGTGTTATCTCAAACAATCTTAGTCAATTTATAGCTTGTTGTTGTCGTGCGCCAACTAGATTGGCATTAAGGTGTGCACTGCTCCACTTTTCTAACTGAACCATATTTTGGTGTGGGGTCCGATTTCATACTATAGATACCTGTTTACAGGGTAGGCAACCATTAACAACCAGTACTTAAAAGGAAAGGACAAAGACAGGTCAGAAATTAGGGAGGAACAGTTCCTCCCTACTTTCTGATGTCAACAGTTTATCCCTTTAAATACAACTTTCCCAAGGACTAATGGTTAGGGCATCGGCCTTCCATCAGGAAGCGCGGGGTTTCGATTTCCAATGCCCCCAAATAACCATGGAGTACGTGTGATATATGTGCTCGTTAAATCCGTGGAATCAAAAGTCCTGTGGTCGGTAATTGAGAAGTTACTATGGGTTACAATGGTCTGGAGAAAATCCCCACCCCCTTCAAATGAGAGAGTGATTCCTCTGGAGGTGCCATCTATCAGAGGATTTAAAAAAGAGCACAGACGTACTTTTTAATATATATATATATACCAATTAATGGAATTATGATTAAAATCCCTTTTGATAATTAAAATAAAGTTTATTTTATCAATAAATTATGCAATTTACATATGTAATATTAGATAACATATTATAAAATTTATTATTTTAAATAACATGATTTTATTTTGTACTGAATTATTTAAGAATTCAAAATGGAACTTACACAACTTCTCTGATATAACATTTCTGCTTTTATAATTCATCAATTTACATTATCATGATAATTTCAAGGTAATTCACATTAAAGGTATGAACTTTATTTGTATTTTTCATATATTTTTATTGACAAAAAAATTTAAATTAAGTATTTAATTTTTAAAAAATTTAAAAAAAGAAAATAATCTATAATAATAGAAAATTTATGACTGAAATTACTAGAAATTAATTCAATTTTTTACTTTATTTCTCCACCAATTATAAAAATAATGGTAATACAATCAATATTCATTCTTGTAAAATATTTTCTAGTAAACTTATTTTTACATTTTTTTTACGTATACATTTTGGAAGGAATAAGTCTGATTTTGCAGTGCAAATTTGACCCAATATTTGAAAACTGGTGATATTAATCTATAATCAGTATGTTTATCCACAGTATGCTTATGTTAAATTGTTAAGTCATATCTGCTAGACATGGTAAGTTATTTAACTATTATTGTTGTTTCTGTGGTATTTATATCTTTAGACAATATTTTTATCTGAAAACTAAAATTTACTCTTTAAGAAATGATATTTTGCCTTACCAATAATTATTACGTTTAAAAAAAGTCTATTTGATGGAATATGTGTTCAGCTAGAAATTCTAAATAACAGAAATATTAAAAGACTGCATTTCATAAATATTTATTTACCTTCAGCTATTAAAGATAAAATAACTTTTCCACTATATCCAGCTTTAGATAAAATATAAACTCAACCGAGTCACAATCAATGAATAAATAAAATAATTTTCTTGATGATCTCATTTGAAATTTAATATGTTTAAAATCATTGCCACTTTTCATTGTTTGACTCAGTGACAGCAAGCACATATTATTAACTCATTATAAGAATACAATACAAATAGCAAAATAATGAAGCACCTAAGTAATAGTAAGATTTAGTTTATTTTAAAGAATAAAGTTATACTTTTAAATTTGAGATAAAAAAATCAAAACAGAAACTGAATTTCGAAATGCGTAGATAGAATAATCGATGAGACTAGTGTTGATTTGGAATTAATTAAAACAATAATTTTACATATTAAGGGGAATATTTCCTCAAAATAAATTTAGAAACAAACTTCAGCAACATCTAGCACAGTTGTTTGGTGGCAGTCCCTCTTACAGACTAAAGAAACTGATTGGGGAATTTAAAGACTCACCAAAGCATAGTTCCCAATTCAATGGGAGTGAATTTTAAGTGGTGAATGAGTGGGGGGCCATACAAGGGAAATGCCCTCAGCATCCTAATTTTCTTCATCATGTTCCGAGGCAAGCTCTCTTCACATATCTGGTCAGTTTTGTTATGAAGGCTGTTTGTCCCCTCTTCATAACCCACAATCACCTCAGAGTATTTCTACTTGGCTCAAATGTTTCTCAAATCTGTTACCCCATGCTGACTTAGACAAGCATTGAGAGAAGCATAAGTTACTTGGAGATTTTGAGAAAAATTATTATTTTATTTACTTTTAGAGTTCAGCACACAAGCTATGCAGATGCAATAAAAAATTAGCAATTTGGATATTATTATTCATAAATGTTCAAAAATAATTATAAATATTAAAATTTAATTAAAAACATAAAATTTATTGAAATATATATATATATATATATATATATATATATATATAATGAAAATATATTCATTATTTTATTTTTCTTCATTCAATTTTAATTCAGTTTGCTTTGGTTTTATGACATTTAATTCTATTTTAATGGCCCATATGAGAAGACATAACATTTGCATTTCTCTCCAAGTACTACACTTTTATAAATATTTTTAAATGGACAAACCGTTATATTCCGTTACCATCCAGTCTCAGCCATACAAAATATTCTTAGGTGGAAAGAGGAGAGATTTACATATCATAACGTTTTGCTATAGATGGTCAGCGAGGAAAGCTGTTTAGAGGTTCGAG
Organism: Latrodectus hesperus; assembly: GCA_037975125.1. Lineage (NCBI taxonomy): Eukaryota > Metazoa > Arthropoda > Arachnida > Araneae > Theridiidae > Latrodectus > Latrodectus hesperus. The sequence goes on from JAJQOW010000087.1 coordinate 62,322, forward strand.
GAAATGAATAGAACGGGACCGCACCTGAAGTTCTACAAACCTTCAAGCAGCTGATCTGCCACCATTGTGATAGGCCTAATCACACAAGTAGCCAATATAGAAATAATTCACCTGCTGGTCAGCCAACTCGATATAACCAAAGTCAAGATTATGTACCTGAAAGTCCTATAAAAATTCTAACTTTGTTTCAAATAGATCACAAAACTCAAATTTTTCACCTAGAAAAGTTAAAAATAATAGTTACAAGTCTCAAAATGTTCAACAAAGATCAACTCAACGTCACCACTAGAGATAAGGGAAAATTTAAAAAGTATCAGAATAACCAAGATAATTAGAACTGTATGAACAACGATTATTCAACATCATTAGTTAAGAGGGAGCCAAATAGAAAATTCACCACTTCCCAGAAACAGTTAAATAACATCTAGTTATGGCATAGGAGGCTAGCGCATACCAGTACAGACCTGTTATTAAAAACCTCCAAGAATAACTGTGTGAGGGGAATGCTAGCTCTCAGTAAACAAGATCTAAAATGTCAGCAATGCCAGCTTTCAAAGCAATGCCGTTCCTCTTTCACATCCAACTGGGTAACAAGATCTAGACAGCCCTTGCAATTTTTAGTGTAAGATGTTACAGGGCATATAGACCAACTAGGTCTAAATGGCTAGAGATACTTCGTCACTATCATCAACAAGTATTCTCGAAAAGTTGCTTTATATCCTCTCCGAAGCAAATCAGAAATCTTTGACACAGTAAAACATTATATGGCCAGAGCAGAGGGAATGTTGAACAGAAAAGCAAAAGTCTTAAGATTGAACAATGGCAAGGAGTACCGAAATAATGAATTCAAAAGATTTTGCTTGGCGAAAAGTATCAAGCAAGAATTTACAAATATTTACACTCCAGAGCAGAATGGCAACGCCAAATCCTATAATGATACTGTTTTAAATGGAGTAAGGACTATCGTGAGCGACTTTGGATTTGAAAAGAAATTCTGAATTGAGGCAGCACTAAATTTCACATACACCTGAAACCGTGTATGCCACTTTAACCAGATGGAAACACCATGTGAGCTATATGGTTCCATCTGTTCGATATCTAAAACCTTTCAGGATGGATGTGCATATCTGCACTGTAAATTATCAGTGGTCAAAGCTTGATCCAAGATCTACGAAGGCCAAGCTTTTCAGGTATGCATTCAAGACCAAGGACTATAAATTGTGGATCTCGGAAGAACAAAGCAGTTGAATTCAGAGGAAAAGCCTGTAAAAGAAGGAATTAGCAGTGGAGCAGTGCAGGGCTCATCATCACCATCAACCAGTAAAAAGAGCCAGAAAAGTAAAAGATCAAGTGAAGAAAATAAGAAATCAGAAAAATCCAGCTCAGAAGAATATGAGCTATATGACCACGAGCAATTTGTACCTTTTGTACCAAGTGACCCCTGATCGGTATCAGAGGCAGACCAAGAGGAGTCACTAAGATCATGTGTCTGGTTACAGAGACCCGTCTAGAGAAGTGACAACTCAAGATATGACATTTATTATTATAAAGAGGTCAGCAAGAAATGATTATGATCTAAAAATGAAGCAGAAGTTTACTGTATGTCCAATATGATCCTGAATTAATTAACTTCTGTGGCAGTAACCTATATGTAAGTCCTGTAACAGCTGACCAAACCCAGTCATCAGACAACAATTCTGAGCCAGGTGACGTGGAAGGAGATATTGAAGATCGTGAACAAGAACAAGAAATCCATGCCTCCAGTTCTCGCAGTAACATCAAATGAAATGCATGACACGAGCTGGTGATACCCAGAGTATTCAAGCATGTGCAAAAATCCCCTCAAATCAAGGAATGGCAGTCATCTATGCAAGAGAAAATCAATATGATGGAAAGAAGAAATGTTTGTGATGTGGTATAAGCACTGAATGACCAGCAAATTTTAGGTTGCTGCAGGGTGTATAACCTAAAATGTGAAGACAAAGGTAACATCACACACAATTTAAGTCACAACTTGCAGACACAAACAGATCAAAGGCGAATCCTACGAAGACACCTTTAGCCCAATCATCAACTTCGGTGTTATCAGATTCTTCTTCGCATTCCTTGCGTTCAATGCGGCTAGAATATACCGCCTGCATCAAAGTCTTGTTCTTTGAAATCACAAAGCGCTCTTGAATTTAGGATTTATAAATTTTGAAAATTGCAATTGCGTATATAGAAAGAATTATTTGAAAATCCTAGCCAGAACAAAATTTCTATTAGGCGGAGAGTTTGATGAAACTAATGACCTAGAAATCTATCAAACAAGTTATATCCATGAAATAATTGATCGCTTTAAAAATTTTAATCCTTTAATTTCGTCACTTCCAATATCTAAAGAAACTCTTTTATCAAAACCTCAATGAGCCAATACTCCAGCTGAAATAGATGAAATGAGAAAATACTAGTATAGAAATTTGATCAGTTGTCTGTTTGTCCTTGCGGGAAGATCAAGGCTCGATATCTCATATATAGTAAACATTCATAGCTAATTACAATCCAATCGAGGTATAACTCACTGGAACTCTTTAATAAGATTACTAGGACATGTAAATCCAACTAAAATCCTCAAGTTAAAATTCAATAGCAATAATATTAACATCATAGCCTTTTTCTTCTTTCTTTTGCCTTCTTTCCATAATATTAACATCAGACTCTTTTTCGCTGCCAACAGAGATGATCTAATATCAATGGGGGTTCAAATAATTTAACTAGGGGAAGCAATCCACCGGAGAACTTTTAAGCACAAGTGCTCTCTCCACGATGGAGTCTAAATTTCTGTCAATGACAGAAACGGTCAAAGAAACTTTATAGTTTAAAAAAATCCTATAGAGAACAACCGTAGCAAACACATAGACGTTAAATTGTTTTTAATAGAGATCCACACTACAGGGAAATGTTTATAATGAAATATATAGCAAGTAAAAGCAATATTTTAGATCCTTTCAGTAAACCCCTTACAAACAACAATCTCAAAAAATCGTTGATTTATTATTTGTATCATAAAAATAATGTAACATTGAAGAAATCAAACTTCGTAAAAACACTTATAATTATCATTTTTATCAAACTAAAAAGAAAAAAATAAAATAATTTTTTAAAAAAATAAAATGCTTATTCATGATAAATAAATATCAAATCTTATAAGTAAACATCAGGAAATGAATAGCAAATTTCATAAAACACAAATATATATATATATATATATATATATATATATATATATATATATATAGTATCCAAAAAATAATTGAGATTTTTGCATATAAACTTGCGTTAATTCAAAAATTGTATTCATATAAATATTTTCATAAAAAATAGATAAATCACGAGTCCGTGTATATGAAATGTAAATATGTATTATAATCTAATTTTTTTTACAATAATTTCAACTCAATTTTAGTAGTAAGAATGTATCACTATTTCTCATATTAATTCAAATGTACACTTACGTTCAAATGTATCTTTATTAAATCATATATTTAAATTTTTGTAGATTAATCAACTATTGAAATTTTTGTATCAAGATGTATATAAAAAGTCTAGAATTGCATTTAAATTTAATGTTTCATTTACAAAAATATGTTTAAAAAAATAGTCTCATTTTATTGTAAATATAAATAATATTAGTTTGGAAATGTTTTGTATAATCATGTATTGAAGTTGGAGCCAAGTGAGTGGATGTTTCAGATTGAAAATTTCGTATAAGGTATGTGCAGGTTCCTTTAGGTGATTGTTTAATTTTGCAGTATTAAGTGTTTAATTCTCTATAAATGTGCCATGATGAGGGGCTATTGTTGTTGATTACAACCATTTTTCGTCACAGCATTCATAATAGTTTTTCCCAGTCAGCATTGTGAGTCAACCAAGTAAGCATTGTATCCAATTATCAACCAACCTCCGTTATGTGGTTATGACTTAAAACACTTTGACTAAGTGAAGAGGACTTGCTTAAAAAAAAGATAAATCTATTGGTAGGTGGGAGGATCCCATATTTTTACTGAAGTTTAAGCTTTCGCCTCGTAGTTTGAATTGAATTTTTCATTATGTTTTGTAAAAGCTTTTTGGAACAGCTCTTCGGTCACAAGTGTGAGGTTTCTGTGGCCTACATTTAAAATATGAATAAGAAGTCCAGTAACTTGGTTTCAAATTCTGCACCTTGTATTTGCCAGATAAGTGAATATTTTATTCTTATTAAATATAAGAAGATAAATATTCCATATTAGTAATTATCTTATACACATTGTCAGTGTAAAAATAGTTTCAATATCAACTTAAAAATAGTTTCAATAAACGTTTGACTTTAAAAATTAAAAATCTGTTCCTAAGCCTCTGCTGTTTTATCAATAACACTTCTATTTTTCCACAAATTGCAACCTCAAAGTTGCTATCAGTTTCTGATAAGGGTAAATTACAAGATGTAGCCTATTAATCTAAAAAAAACCATGATACTAAAATTCTATTCTCCTATTTTTATGGTGTATAATAGAAATTGTAGTGAATAAAATATGACATAATTTATATATTTATAATAATAATAATTAAAATAATTTATTACAAAATGGGACATACAGGAAATACCTCACACACATTCATTTTATTTGAAATAATTTTTTGCAGGTTATAAATGTTTCTCATTGATTATATAGTAACTTTTAAATATTTCTAATGAAATTTTTTAATTATATTCCCTTCCCTACTTATCACGACAGGAAGAGCTCACTTATCACTGAGGATAACAGTTTCTTTTGCGAGTGTCTGTCCAGGGGCAGAGGTTTTTTTTTTCTTTTAAGCCTAAATTCATGAATTTATTGAAGTATCAAAGCATTGTTTAATAATCCTCTGTATAGAATTGGAATGGCATATGCTTTTTTATATATTTATTCATATTTTAGTTACTTAAGTCATTTCTTGTTTAAATATATATTTTACACATTTTATTTTCATTACTTTTTTACTTTAACGTCTTTTAACATTATATACCTGAAAATGAGAGAATACACGTCTACGACATCTAATTATCCACTGAAAACTAGACACCAAACCAAAATAACCAACACATTAGCGAAAATAAAACTACCTATTTACAATAAACAGACACCATGTGTGAATTTAAAGAGCAGTCTTAAAGCATTCCATTCAGAAGCATTTATTACCCACTATGTTTAAATAATCTAAAACCATGTGTAAGAGTCGTGCTTCTCTCATTTCGTGTGGACGGTCAAATCTACGTGTACCTGAAACCCTATGAACTTACAGCCATCCTTTGCCAAAAACTATAGTTTTTAAAATGTTCTAGGACATTGGTACAAATTTATGATGGTTAGGGGTGAACGCGAAAACGCCTTTTTTTGGCCAAGAAATGAGTGCATTTCTTGCTTGCATGTACATGTGACAGTAGGTATGAAAAAGTTAATGATATTTCAAATGTATGAAATTCTTGCGAACATGATTTTTATATTATTTAAGTTTAAAAAAAGATTAAAACTTCAATTTTTATTAATAAAAGAAAATATTAAGTATTAACAATACATAGCTTCTAAAATAAAAGGAGTTGATCTTTTAAAACAAAATTAATATCCTGTAAAATAATATTTCAGTTCATTAAAATCTACTTCAAAAACTTTTACTTGGAATTTCTAATAATAAATCATGATGACTTTATTATTTATGATTTATTATTTCCTAATGATGAATTTATCAGCTGAAACAATATTAACTACATTATTTTAAATATATTAAGTTTATTTGCTTTCTTCGCATGCAACTTGACTGGGACAACCAGTAAAAAAATTAGGATTCATGAGGAACATAGTAGGATCATGGCTTAGCCACCTCACATCTGTTTGCAATAAGAGATTTTCTTGTACTTGGTACGTACTGAGTACAGTTACTTTTAAAGTAACAAGTATTTTACCGATTACCTTGTGTACTTGTTACATTTTTTGTGCTGCCATCTATCGGATTAAAATATAAAGACAATTTTTTTTAGGTTTTATGAATAAATAAAAATTAAATTAATAATAAATACATTAATAGTTAATTAAAAATAAATAAAATATATAACATTTTGTATAATTTCATAAAATTAATTAATATAATTAATGTTAATTTAAATCATTATAATTTATAAATAAGCATCCAGTTAAGGTTAAAATAAGAGCTGATGTAATAATCTATAAAAATATTTCTTTTTATAAATGCAACATTTCAATAATAGCAATTTTTTTTTTCCTGAAAACCCCTTAATTTTTAGTATGGAGCAATTACATATAAGTTATTCCCTCAACAAACAATTTTTCTGTGAAAAATTTTGAACTTATATATTTCAATAAATATATTTCTTTCAGTATAAAAAATCCTAATCTTTTGTTATTTACATGTTTTTAGAATTTTCATCTGTTCTAAGTAAATTTTCAAATTATTCTATTGAAATTTTCAAAGTTAAATTAAAATATTAAATTAGTCGTGATAATATAATTTCTATTTTTCAACCAAATCATCAAATAAATTTTTTGTTTTAATTTAGATTTTCCAATTATATAAATGAGTTTTTATAATTAACTAGCAAATAATTTGTAAAGAATCGCAAAGTGGGAGGATTTATCAATTACAGATGTTTTTAATTTGCTTAGAAATATACAATTACTTTCAACAAAAATCCAATTAAATTTCTTATATTTTTCTATTATTAAACATTGATGAAACAATTATAGCAAAATTTTTTGATACCTAATAGATAGTTATCTATTTTATAAATGATGTTTATTTGTTTATATTTTTATGAAATAGATAAACTAGATTTTCTAAAATAAAAATTGCATTAACTCACATATCTTGCTTCAGTTTCCTGAATCTTAATTTATGGATAAATAAAGTAGCTTTGCAATTAAAACTGTATTAATACTTTTTAAGTGAATATGATCATCATTCATAAAGTAACTTTTATAATAACACAGAAATTCATTAAATATCAAAAAATGTAAAACTGTTTTACCAATAATTTAAATGTTATGTTGTTTTAATGTAAAATATTAAGTAAAATTAATGTTTAATACAAAATACAGGAACTAAAATACATATATTTTATTTACATCAAACTGTAATTTAAAAAAATACACATGATGGTATAAATAAAGATAAAAAGTAAAAGTTGACTTTATTAAAATTATTTTTTCATTTCGAAGTTCAAAATTAAAATGAATAAACTACCTTTATTATGTTTCAACCTACATTATCACTCCACGTATAAAATTAATTGTAAAAAAATGTAAAACAAATTTTTCCCAAATTTTAAATTCTATATATTTATATTCTACATATTCATAGTAATTAAAACATGGTAGAATAAAAAGTACATATATTTATATGGAATCATAATCAAAAATGCAGATAATAATAAAAGTACATTAATAGTTTTAATTTAAATATTTTGTTTAAAAACTTGAAAACCAAAATAAAATACATTTGTATTTAATGAGGTTCAAATATATATGTTCATTCTATAACAAAATATTTTTTCAGTTAAAAAAGATTCATTTTAAACAATTTTATTCCACTATGTAAATTACTTTGATATAGAATAAACATATTTATTTCAGACTTATTAATTATTAAAAAAATACAAAATAATTTTGCTAGTAAAACTCTGAACTCCATAATTATATTTTAATACAAAACACTGTGAAATAAAACAATGAATGAATTTAAAAAGTACTCATACTTGCATAAAAAATTAAGCATGATCATAGTAAAAAATTAGCATGATGTAAAAAAAAAAGTAGCAACAAAAATTCTAATAATATACAATCTTTAATCCCTTAGAATAATTAAAATAAATTGATATTTTGTAATATATAAAACCGATTTTGAATTAAAAGTATCACATTTTATTTTCCTAGAGGTATATATTTTTACAAGTTATCACAAAGTGGATTGAAAATAGTTGCAGAAGTCAAAATTTTATATTCATGTTATGCTAAATGTAATTTATTAAATATGTACACATATTATGAGAACCTTTTTTAATCTCTCCTTTTATACCGAAACACAGCTTAACCCTTCATTAGGGGCTCTATGCTTTTATCTAAATTGTCAAAGGGCCATTTTAGTATAGAGTCATATAACACTCGTGAGAAGATGGAACTCTCATAAAGTCCCTGTAAAGTACTCAGTCTGGATAGGCTGACTTATCCGGGACCTGTTTCAGAGAAATATCAGGAACACCAAAGGTATGTCGAAGCTCTCCTCCTTCCCCACAAGTGCCTACTATTTATACTAACCTTTACCCCAACATCTGGCCTACAGTAATCTCCAGATTCATCTTTTAATGTCACTTTTTGATTTCTATTTCCAGCCACTCCACCGATTCTAATCAGAACAAGTGAAGAGGCAATAAATTCTTCAAAAGCACATGGTCCATTCAGCAAGTGATTCCAGTTAAATTCGAAGAATTACATTTGTCATTAAGGCCTTAATTGCCCATCAACAATCCTGTTTACCGTTCCCACATCATATTACAGTCAGAACTAATTCACTGTTTTTGGGTACTATGTTGTTCCTGCAATTCAAACGAGGGAAATAATTCTCGTTGACAGCTGCAAAGGTGTTATAGTCCATCAAAAGTCTGCAAATAACTTGGGGGATTCAAGCAATAACGGGGACGTTATACCCCCCTTAACATCGCTCTTGGTAAAAAAGTTATGTCCAGCAGACGGAAGAAAGGGTCTTAATTTTAAGATCATAAAATAGCATCAAGAATGAGATCCTCCTTAAAAAGCTCATGGTTCAAAATTTATGACCAGTAGTAGACTGACACCCCACGGTAGAAGGGGAATTATATGACCGAAAAATAGATAATCATATTAACATCGTGTTTCTTTCCTGAAAACGAGAGACCATACACTGGTGGGAAAATTAAAATAGTTCTACCCAATTTTAACGAAAACTAATCAATTTTCACTAAATTTGCCTCGCTTTTTTTAATCAGACATAATAAGTAAGATTCGCAGTTTTCTCATTTATGATTTATCATGATATTAGTAAAAGAGGTTTCAAAATCAATATAATTAAAATTTTATTTTTTAAAATTCAATAATATTTTTTGTTATATACTTGGAAATAAGATAGTTTTATTTGCTATCCACTAATGTGTAATTATATCTTAGAACTTTATCAGGAATTTCATACTATATTTTAAACTGAAATTAATATTAAAACATATTGTATATTTTTCATATGTTTAAGAAATTATTATATAAAATGTTTCTTGATATTTTAACATTTACAGTTTTTTGAGTAACAATTCTATAAGAATATAAAGAAATAAGGTATAATTTTTAAGGAAGTTTTATTAAAACATTTTTATCAAAATCTGTAATATAAATCAAAACTGTAAGTATTTCAATATAACTTGATATAAAAGTTTACTTTTTTTCTCCCCCATTTTACAATAACTTTGGTAAACAAAATCCTAGGATTTGCAATCATGCAAATTTTAATTTTATAATATTTTGAATATTCCTTGTTATGAACTAAGTATATCTGGAAATTGATTTATCATAAATTCATTCAAATATATAATTTTTTTTTCAAATCTTTAAAGTATATTACATTACATACATATTCAAATGTTTGCTTTATGTCATCTAAATGGGTGCAGAGTTTACATTACGTAGTTTCAAGATATATATTATATCACTGGCACATTTTCAAGAAAAATTGTTGCATATTAGGCAATATTCTCATTCTTATGATTTTTTTAATAATGTTGTGATAAACTTCGGTTCATTTATTTAAATAGAATTACATTATATTTTGTGCAGAAATTTATGCAAAAAGTAACTTTTTTTACGATTTAAACTGAATTTACCGACATAAATCTGAAATGAAAACTTGGTTTTCTAAAAATGAAGGTAATTTTTCTCAATATAATGTGCTGGTGTACATTTTAATTTAGATGCTTGATTCCCAGTTATATTATTTTGAGATAAGCTAGAAATACGTATTTTCTGATTAAAACTCTAAACGAAATTTAATTTTTCTATAAAACTACTTAAAATAACACATCTTAATTAATTTGCTTAAATGCAGCTCATTATAAATAATGAGCGAATGTTTATTATTTTTTAACAGGTACTTACATTAACGAGTAAAATTCTATATTTGAAATACAAAAAGTTCTATAAAATTCTCAGAATTCAGTGTTATTAATTATTTTTAAATATCTTTTCCTGTTTCCAAAAATCATCCCCCAATCATACCATTTTAAATTTTAAATACAAATTGAAAATATGCATTTTTATTTACGTGAACAAGTTCCCTTAATTTATTTTTTTTCTCATTTTCAGAACAGCAATTTATGTGATTATATAACTACCTAATTTTTAATGGTAAAAATAGTTTTGAAGAGAAAAAAATTGTTAAAGTAAAAAATATTTAATTATTTTTAGAAATATTTTTTAAAAAATTACCTTTAAAACTAAAATATAGTAAAAAAAATTCCATTCACTTTTTGTTCAAGCCAATAAAGTAATTTTGGAAACAAAATCAGATTTAAAAAATTTAATTAAAATTAATTAAAAGTTAAAAAAATAAAAAGAAAAATAAGTCAATAAATATGGAATAATATATAAAAGAATATCAGGCTTTTTTCTTATATTAAAATGTGACATATTTAAAACAGAAGTATAACCATTAAATAAATGTGCTACGATTATTGATTTTCCCAACTCATTTATTTTATCAACAAAAACGAAACAAATGAACTTGCTTTTTTCTTCATTTCGCAATAGAAATTCATTATGTACCCTCTCCAGCCAATACCCTCTCCTAAAATACATGCATCTCTAGGGGGTGTTGCTTCAGCCCAAAGAGATTTTCTAATTCCCAAAAATCAATCTCCTATTTTCCAGTCAAACCAGCATCTCATTTCTCTTCTCCTACCCACCCTTCCTATCATGGGAAGAGATTTCCCAAATCCTGACACAATCTCCTAATTCGTCCGTCTGTATCGATGACATTGTTACTTTTACTCGCTTTGTCACAGGCTCTTCTGTACTTGTTACATTCAATCAAGTACACTTATTACTTTGTAACAACCACGTACTTGCTTGTTACTTTTTAACAAGCACGAAATTGCATACTTGATTGTTACTTTGTAACAAGCATGTACCCACGAACTCGCTGATTACTTTGTAACAAGCACGTACTCACGTACTCGCTGATTACTTTGTAACAGGCACGTACTCACGTGCTCACTCTGTCTTAGAAACCGGTCAAGTACATTGTACCTGCAACTGTCTGAGGATACTCGAACTCGTGCTGACTTTGTTACTGGAAGTACTGAGTATTTGATAGAAAAAGTACTGATTATAGGTTGTTACATTCAAATACTGATTACAAAATACTTGTTACAGGTATTTCTTCCCATCCCTACTACCTAGTCGAGGGCGCTCTGTGCTGAGTGGTCAAAAGCATCACTCCGCTAATCGCTGGAGAGCGTAGGAGTGGGGGTTCGATTCCCACCGTGGCCCTGAGTGTTTTTCTTCGTTATCTTCTTCTGTGGTTGTACGAAGACTTCTTCTGTGTTTGACGAAGACTTACAAGCAGATCTCAAGAATCAAGCATACAAGTCTGAATACATGTAATGTAATAAATAAATAAACCTAGTCGACTTGCCGCGTCTCTATCATCCCGCCGGCTACTGGATATAATCTAAGCATCACACTTTGTCAAGTTGTTTCAATTTAATTCTCCACGGTAAAATGACAAATTCATAAAATGTCTTCGTGGTCGACATCTTGGCCATCCCTAATTTAGAACTATAAATCTTGATAAAAATCTGCAAATTTTTAACGAACCAAAGTAATTTAATTTTAAATTATAGTTAAAAAAATCATTTAAAATTTTCTTATAAAGAGATTACTTGTTTATTTCATAAAAATATTACCTATTAAACAAATTGCTTTTCCTGAACAAAAACTTAACATTTTAATTAAAATATTTACTCTCATACTTTTTAAGAGTGTATCAAAAATTAACTTTTTTGGATGATTGAAAGCATTCTTTAACTCTTAAAAATAAATTTTTGCAATATATTTGGCAGAATTATGCATTACCATTAGATAATAAAATTTGTTATGTTATTTAAATTTTTTTCAATTCTTACATCTTGAAATGTATTTCTGCAATTCAAAGAGCAACAAAACATTTCCCTATTTTTCACACTGGTGAAAGCACCTAAATGATCCAGGTAAATAGTTTAATTATATTGGTTGCTTTCTATTCTCACATTTTATTTCATGTAAAATGTGAAACGCTTAGCACTGTATTAAGAAATCAATCCTTACATTGAGAATGAGCATCTTTACAAAAAGGTTTCGTGTTTGTAATTAAGTTCCAAAATTAACAATTTGGATTAGAACGAGAATTGTAGAAATTAAAATACAAATTGAAAAAATATTAAGCCATCTTGATGTTAAGTTTCACTTCAATTCATGACACTTCTCCATGAAAAAGGAGAAACAGCAAATAATGATTAAGGATGAGAAAATGATAAATGATCATGTCTCTTTTCCGAGGATATTTTACATATTGTGGACAAATAATAATAAATTCTAAAAAAATTCTAGAAATGTTTAATATTTTATATTTTTTTTTATAAATAAAATCTGAAAGCTTAATTTTATTTTGACTCTAGAATAATACAGTAAAAAAATCTGTCCTCCAAACCCTAAAAAAATTAATGATTAGAAGTAATATATTTCATCTCACATCTCTTGATAAACTACTTTTACTTGATTAAATAAAAATTATTTTTCCCCATCGTAATTTCCTACGAATCATTTAATGTGACATAAGAAATAACACGGATTTACTTTTAATATAAAGAAGCTTAACACAGAGATGAAATATTCTTAAGGTAATGTAAAAATTCTTTGTGAAATTATTGTACTCCACTATAGAATAAAGAAAGGCTGTTTCGATCTCCAGATATGTTGCAGTCCCAGTGTTACTGCCAAGTTGTACTTCTGAGAAAATTCTCGCTGAAACATGCTAGTCAATAATAGCCTCTTTTGTGCAAAATATTAGTGTCCAACTGTAGACTGACCTTCAATGAAACAGGGGAATTTCTTCTCAAAATTGCACTGCAGTATCTAAGGTAGATAAATGTCTTCCTGGAATCAAAATAAGATACAACAGTGGAAATCAAAGACTAATAAAATAAATAAGCTTTTTGTTTCTCTTAAATGTAAACATGGTTGCTGTCATTTCTTCCAACATTAAAGTTTATTTCTCACTAATTTTCGTTTTAGCAAACAGCATTATTTCATTGAAAAGATGGACTTTGTCAAAAACGAACTTGATTTCCAGTAATAAAAATATTATTGAAGTTTTATTTTCTGTCTACTATGTATTCTTTATATTTGATCACTTAATGCAACTCTTTGCAATATAAATGTTTATTAACATGCATGCATGGTTTTGAAAATTAAAAATCAAATTGATCTATTTGAAAATGCGTTTTAAATAATGCCATTGAGTGAACAGTAACTTCAAATTAATTCATGATAAGATTAAGCTTTTACTTCAATATTAATAAACTCTTTATTTTAATAAAGAAACATATTTCAGTACCTTAAGAAAATAGTTTCATTATAAACATTAAAAATATGTAGAAATTTTTTATAGTTAAGATAACCAATAGAGAAGACTTTTTTAAATAATATTTGAAAGTAAGAGTAAAATGTAAACTTACATTTTTTAATATATAATTGAGCACTCTTAATTTATGGTAATAATTTATTAATTTATTTGAATCAATGAAAATTTTGGGAAAAAAATATCCATAACTTGTGGTAATAATTTGAATCAAATTTTTTTTTTTAAAAAAAAGAGCTTTCAGAAAAAAAATTAAAAATTATATATAATATGTTCATTTTAGGGCTTAGAATATTCCTCATTTCATTATAAATATATATAATTAGATAACTTTACTTAAATTTGAGTTTTAGAAGAAATTTATTTTAATTTCTGATTTAAAAAACCATCAAAAATATTTCTGTTATCTGTATGATTTTTTGCATTGATATAATACTATGACATCATTTATTTTTCTAAATTAACAGCAGATGATTTAGTAACAAGTATTTCAGATTTCAACTGATTTTATGATTTCTATTAAAGTCAAATATTTATATTTTTTATTAAAGTATTTTTTTAAAAAAAGAATAATTTTGGTTTATATTTTGATGATTTGAATGATATAAATTAAGAAGCTACTTTTTAAGTGTGAAGTTCATTCAACATTTAATGATCAACAATTTGTAGTTACATTAATAAAATGTTTCACTATAAATAGGGAATACAATGTTTTAATTATTTCAATTGGTTAACCCCTTAACCCTTGCGTTCGTCCGTTAACTCAATGAGCCGGTACTGCAGTGCTCACATCAGATTTCAAAAGCAAAACATACTTTCTTTCTACCACCTCTTCAATTTAAATGGCACAGATCTTTACACTCCCTTCTAGCAACCTTGGTGAAATATATGTGTTTTGTTTTTATAGAAAAACCAAATGGCTAATAATTTTTCATATGTTTTATGCGTATGTTTCATGTTGAATTTCTTGTAGTGGATAGTTTTCTTTGTATTATAATTGATCACATACTTATAAGTAATTATTTCATTTATATATATAAATTGCAACTTAACTGGGAAAAAAATACAGGAATTATCTGAAAGACAATATGCAAGGTAATGCTTATTTATATGTTTAGACTTTAAAATCAAATTTAATTGCAACTTCAATTCTTTAAAAAATTAAATAATCTTTCAATAATTTTAATATTGAAATAACAAATATGATAATTAAATTACAATTAACAAGAATTAAATAATAGTGTAATTTAATAACAAAATTTCTACATTTAAATTATTAAAACATAACTTATTATTAGTAATAAATTTTTTTATTCCAAAGATTGGATGCTGCAGAAACAAATGAATATATTCGAAGATTGTTAGCAGTTTCAGTGGTTCCAGTGACAAAGGTTCTGATCAGGATATTGATGACGAAAAATAATGACTTGACGAAATGGTTACCAAGAAATTTCAGATGATGATCGTGTGAAAGTATTTTTATAACTTTTATAGTACACAATTTAATGCTATCTATTTTGTAACAAAAAAAACTTAGCACTGTATACTGTAATGTAAGTAAATATATGATGTACTTGATTATTTTTTAATTTTTATGTTCTAAGCATACATTATTTTTCTTTTTTTTACAGTTTCAAACCATGGTGATAGTGAAATCAACAGTGACACATCACTAATGACAGTGATACTTCTGAAGACATTGCTAATGCATTGAAATAGTACATGGAAATAGTACATGGAATACATGGAAAATAGTAAAAAGAAGCTAAAAATCATATCAATAAATATCATGAATTATGTTCTATTATTTATCAACATCTCTCAATGCATTTTAATTAAGAGAATATATTTTAAATTTAATTAAATATATCTGTGAGAGAAATTATGCTCTTACATTTAAAGCACAGAATATGTGGGTACTTTTCCATTTCACCGGCGCAGGCGATAAAGTTGCAAAAAATGATACAACCGACGATAGTGGGAAAATCTCCACTGGTAACCACCTTTTACTGCTACGTTTCCCAAAACATGTGACGGCTTTATACTGTCAACGACTTTATTTCGACTCTTTTTTTCCATTTCATGATTTTATGCTATGTTGATATATATAGAAATTTCATAAAATCTCTCTAAAAAATCGTATTTCAAAAATATATCTTAAAAATAATAATCGTAACAAATTCACATAAAAAAATATTTAAAAAAAATAAGATTTTGAAATATGCATCACCCGATAAATTGTAATCTAATATAATAAGTAAATAAATTGAGGCTCTGGCACCCATCATTCCACGCATAGCGCGAACACAAGAACAACAATTAAATAAATAAATTTAAAAATTTTTATGTAAAACAACATTTTGGAAAAGACACACAAAATTTTGTGTGTAAAATTTTGTGTTTACACAAAATTTTGTGTGTAAACTGTGTGTTGTCGCTAATTGGTGACTTATTTTTGGCTTAGCGAGATTTGCGAAGGCGAAATGGAAAAGTACCAATATGTGATATTTCACTTTACAACTAAAACTGAACTGAGATCAGATATTCTTGTTAATTCAGAATTATTCATCAATTGACTAAGTGATAGGATAATAGTTTGAAAATTTATAAATTTATATTTAAAATCCAACTTTATAATTTTATGAAGTTTTCATTATATAATTTGGTGTTATTCATAAATTGTAAAGAATTAGTAAATTGATGAATAATTTATGGTTTTTTCTATCATTAATATGCATATTTCAATTCTAAGTGAAATTTTGAAATTACAATGATATATTAATATCATTCCCTATTGCTGTCATTTAATTTAAATGGTTAACTTTCATTAAACAATTTTCATTTAATTATAAAGTGCATTGACAAACCATGAACTTGGCAGTTCTACAAACCTGCCGAATTGTTGGAATTTTTGTGGTCACGTGATATAGTAGACAGGAGGGTTCTAGTAAATGATTTATTATCAGTAATTGTAACAACTCGAGAAAAAAGATGTTATCTTGAAATACTTTATTCACGCAACGCTAAACTAACACTACAGTACAATATTTACTAGAACAAAGATATTTCTATTTTAATATTTAATTTCACGAACTTAAAGGCTTAGAAGAATCTATACCCTACATTTGTTTTATTTTTATTTTTTTATTTTATTTATTTTTATTTTTTTTTACTGCAAAGTACATTTTTGGAGCTCCAACAACATTTGGCTTTAAATTTTAATTTAGAATAGGGATGGGAAGAAATACCTGTAACCAGTATTTTGAAATCAGTATTTGAATGTAACAACCTATAATCAGTACTTTTTTTCCAAATATTCAGTACTTCCAGTAATAAAATCAGCGTGAGTTCGATTATCCTCAGACAGTTGCAGGTACAATGTACTTGACCAGTTTCAAAGACAGAGCGTGTACGTGGGTACGTGCCTGTTACAAAGTAATCAGCCAGTACATGAGTACGGGCTTGTTACAAAGTAATCAGCGAGTATGTGCATTAGGGATGGGAAGAAATACCTGTAACAAGTATTTTGTAATCAGTATTTGAATGTAACAACCTGTAATCAGTACTTTTTCTTCCAAATACTCAGTACTTCCGGTAACAAAGTCAGCGCGAGTTCGAGTATCCTCAGACAGTTGCAGGTACAATGTACTTGACCGGTTTCTAAGACAGAGCGAGCACGTGAGTATGTGCCTGTTACAAAGTAATCAGCGAGTACGTGCTTGTTACAAAGTAATCAGCGAAGTTCGTGGGTACATGCTTGATACAAAGTAACAATCAAGTACGTAATTTCGTGCTTGTTAAAAAGTAACAAGCAAGTACGTAGTTGTTACAAAGTAATAAGTGTACTTGATTGAATGTAACAAGTACAGAAGAGCCAATGACAGAGCCAGTACAAGTAACAATGTCATCGATACAGACGGACGAATTACGAGATTGTGTCAGGATTTGGGAAATCTCTTCCCATGATAGGAAGGGTGGGTAGGAGAAGAGAAATGAGATGCTGGTTTGACTGGAAAATAGAAGATTGATTCTTGGGAATTAGAAAATCTCTTTGGGCTGAAGCAACACCCCCTAGAGATGCATGTATTTTAGGAGAGGGTATTGGCTGGAGAGGGTACATAATGAATTTCTATTGCAAAATGAAGAAAAAAAGTAAGTTCATTTGTTTCGTTTTTGTTAATAAAATAAATGACTTGGGAAAATCAATAATCGTAGCACATTTATTTAATGGTTATACTTCTGTTTTAAATATGTCACATTTTAATATAAGAAAAAAGCCTGATATTCTTGTCATATATTATTCCATATTTATTGACTTATTTTTCTTATTATTTTTTTAACTTTTAATTAATTTTAATTAAATTTTTTAAATCTGATCATTGTTTCCAAAATTACTCTATTGGCTTGAACAATAAGTGAATGGAATTTTTTTACTATATTTTAGTTTTAAAGATAATTTTTTAAAAAACATTTCTAAAAGTAATTAAATATTTTTTACTTTAACAATTTTTTCTCTTCAAAAATATTTTTACCATTAAAAATTAGTTAGTTATATAATCACATAAATTGCTGTTCTGAAAATGAGAAAACAAATTTAGGGGAAATTGTTCACGTAAATAAAAATGCATATTTTCAATTCGTATTTAAAATGGTATGATTGGGGGATGATTTTTGGAAACAGGAAAAGATATTTAAAAAAATTAATAACACTGAATTCTGAGAATTTTCTAGAACTTTTTGTATTTCAAATATAGAATTTTACTCTTTAATGTAAGTACCTGTTAAAAAATAAAAAACATTCGCTTATTATTCATAATGTGCTGCATTTAAGCAAATTAATTAAGATGTGTTATATTAAGTAGTTTTATATTAAAATTAAATTTCGTTTAGAGTTTTTATCAGAAAATACGTATTTCTGGCTTATCTCAAAATAATATAACTGGGAATCAAGCATCTAAATTAAAATGTACGCCAGCACATTAGATTGAGAAAAATTACCTTTATTTTTATAAAACTAAGTTTTGATTTCAGATTTATGTCGGTAAATTCAGTTTAAATCGTAAAAAAATAAAATTACTTTTTGCATACATTTCTGCACAAAATATAATGTAATTCTATTTAAATAAATGAACCAAAATTTATCACAACATAATTTCAAAAATCATAAGAATGAGAATATTGCCTAATATGCTACAATTTTTCTTGAAAATGTGCCAGTGATATATATATCTTGAAATTACGTAACGTAAACTCTGCACCCATTTAGATGACATAAAGCAAACATTTGAATATGTATGTAATGTAATATACTTTAAAGATTTGAAAAAAAAATTACGAGATATTTGAATGAATTTATGATAAATCAATTTCCAGATATACTTAGTTCATAACATGGAATATTCAAAATATTATAAAATTAAAATTTGCATGATTGCAAATCCTAGGATTTTGTTTACCAAAGTTATTGTAAAATAGGGGAGAAAAAAAGTAAATTGTTTTATACCAAGTTATATTGAAATACTTACAGTTTTGGTTTATATTACAGATATCGATAAAAACGTTTTAATAAAACTTCTTTAAAAATTACACCTTATTTCTTTATATTCTTATAGAATTGTTACTCAAAAAACTGTAAATATTAAAACATCAAGAAACATTTTATATAATAATTTCTTAAACATATAAAAAATATACAATATGTTTTAATATTAATTTCAGTTTAAAATATAGTATGAAATTCCTGATAAAGTTCTAAGATATAATTACACATTAGTGGATAGCAAATAAAACTATCTTATTTCCAAGTATATAACACAAAAATATTATTGAATTTTAAAAAATTAATTTTAACTATATTGATTTTGAAACCTAAAAAATTAATTTTAACTATATTGATTAAGCTAATATCATGATAAATCATAAATGAGAAAACTGCGAATCTTACTTATTATGTCTGATTAAAAAAAAGCGAGGCAAATTTAGTAAAAATTGATAGTTTTCGTTAAATTTGGGTAGAACTATTTCAATTTTCCCACCAGTGTATGGTCTCTCGTTTTTAGGAAAGAAACACGATGTAAATAACATTATATATTTTGCGGTCATATAATTCCCCTTCCACCGTGGGGTGTCAGTCTACTACTAGTCATAAATTTTGAACCATGAGCTTTTTAATGAGGATCTCAATCTTGATGCTATTTTACGATCTTAAAATGAAGACCCTTTCTTCTGTTTGCTGGACATAACTTTCTGACCAAGAGCGGTGTTAATGGGGATATAATGTTCCCGTTATTGCTTGAAACCCCCAAGTTATTTCCAGACTTTCGATAGCTGTCAACGAGATTGATTTCCCACATTTGAATTCCAGGAACAACATAGTAACCAAAAACAGTCAATTAGTTCTGATTGGAATATGATGTGGGAACGGCAAACAGGATTCGTGATGGGCAATTAAGTCCTTAATGACAAATGTAATTCTTCGAATTTAACTGGAATCACTTGCTGAATGGACCATGTGCTTTTGAAGAATTTATTGCCTCTTCTCTCGTTCTGATTAGAATCGGTGGAGTGGCTGGAAATAGAGGTCAAAAAGTGAGATTAAAAGATGGATCTGGAGATTACTGTAGGCCAGATGTTGGGGTAAAGGTTAGTAAAAAATAGCAGGCACTTGTGGGGAAGGAGGAGAGCTTCGACATACCTTTGGTGTTCCTGATGTTTCTCTGAAACAGGTCCCGGAGCGTACAAGTCCCAGCGACGAAATGAGGGGTCTGAGAAAGAATCAAGATCACACAGAGACACCTGGCTCTTGCCTACCTATAAGTCAGCCTATCCAGACTGAGTACTTTACAGGGACTTTATATTAGAGAGTTCCATCTTCTCACGAGTGTTATATGACTATACTAAAATGGCCCTTTGACAATTTAGATAAAAGCATAGAGCCCCTAATTAAGGGTTAAGCTGTGTTTCAGTATAAAAGGAGAGATTAAAAAAGGCTCTCATAATATGTGTACATATTTAATAAATTACATTTAGCATAACATGAATATAAAATTTTGACTTCTGTAACTATTTTCAATCCACTTTGTGATAACTTGTAAAAATATAAACCTCTAGGAAAATAAAATGTGATACTTTTAATTCAAAATCGTTTTTATGTTTTATAAAATATCAATTTATTTTAATTATTCTAAGGGATTAAAGATTGTGTGTAATTAGAATTTTTGTTGCTACTTTTGTTTTACATCATGCTAATTTTTTATGTAAATATGAGTACTTTTAAATTCATTCATTGTTTTATTTCACAGTGTTTTGTATTAAAATATAATTATGGAGTTTAGAGTTTTAGTAGCAAAATTATTTTGTATTTTTTTAATAATTAATAAGTCTGAGATAAATATGTTTATTCTATATCAAAGTAATTTACATAGTGGAATAAAATTGTATAAAATGAATTTTTTTTGACTGAAAAAATATTTTGATATAGAATGAACATATATATTTGAACCTCATTAAATTGTATTTTATTTTGGTTTTCAATATGTACCTTTTATTCTACCATGTTTTAATTTCACTATATTTTACTATGAATATGTAGAATATAAATATATAGAATTGAAAATTTGGGAAAAATTTGTTTTATATTTTTTTACTATACAATTAATTGTATTCGTATAGTAAAAATGTTGGTTGAAACATAATAAAGGTAGTTTATTCATTTTAATTTTGAACTTCGAAATGAAAAAAAAATTTTAATAAAGTCAACTTTTACTTTTTATCTTTATTTATACCATCATGTGTATTTTTTAAATTACAGTTTGATGTAAATAAAATATATGTATTTTAGTTCCTGTATTTTGTATTAAACATTACATTTTACTTAATATTTTACTTTAAAACAGCATAACATTTAGATCATTGGTAAAACAGTTTTATATTTTTTGATATTTAATGAATTTCTGTTTTACTATAAAAGAGTCTTTATGAATGATGATCATATTCACTTAAAAAGTATTAAAACAGTTTTAATTGCAAAGCTACTTTATTTATCCATAAATTAAGATTCAAGAAACTGAAGCAAGATAAGTGAGTTAATGCAATTTTAGAAAATCAAGTTTATCTATTTCATAAAAGTATAAACAAATAAATGACATTTATGAAATAAATAACTATCTATTAGGTATCAAAAAATTTTGCTAGAATTGTTTCATCAATGTTTAATAATAGAAAAATATAAGAAATTTAATTGGATTTTTGTTGAAAGTAATTGTATATTTCTAAGCAAATTAAAAAAATCTCTTTGTAATTGATTAATCCTCCCACTTTGCTATTCTTTACACATGATTTGCTAGTTAATTATAAAAACTCATTTATATAATTGAAAAATCTTACTAAATTAAAACAAAAACTTAAGTTGATGATTTGGTTGAAAAATAGAAATTATATTATCACGACTAATTTAATATTTTAATTAAACTTTGAAAATTACAATCGAATAATTTGAAAATTTACTTAGAACAGATGAAAATTCTAAAAACAAATGTAAATAACAAAAGATTAGGATTCTTTATACTGAAAGAAATTTATTTATTAAAATATATAAGTTCAAAATTTTTCACAGAAAAACTGTTTGTTGAGGCAATAACTTATATGTAATTGCTTCATACTAAAAATTAAAGTTTTTCAGGAAAAACAAAAATTGCTATAATTCAAATGTTGCATTTATAAAAAGAAATATTTTTATAGATTATTACATCAGCTCTTATTTTAACATTAACTGAATGCTTATTTATAAATGATAATGATTTAAATTAACATTAATTATATTAATTAAATTCATGAAATTATACAAAATGTTATACATTTAATTACTTATTTTAAATTAATTATTAATTTATTTAATACTAATTTAGTTTTTATTTATTCATAAAACGTGAAAAAATTGTCATTATATTTTAATCCGATAGATGGCAGCACAAAAAATGTAACTAGTACACAAAGTAATCAGTAAAATACTTGTTACTTTAAAAGTAACTGTACTCAGTACGTACCAAGTACAAGGAAAGTAATAAGTGTACATTGGCTCTTCTGCAAGAAGTACAGAAGAGCCAATGACAGAGCGAGTACAAGTAACAATGTCATCGGTATATCGATACAAACGGATGAATTATGAGATTATGGTAGCTTCCTTCTTATGGTAGGGAGGCTGGATGGGAGAAGGGAAATGACAGTTGATTGAACTGGTAAATAAAAGAGGGATACTTGGGAATTGAAAGATCTCTTTGGGTTGGAGAAGGAGATATGAATTTATATTGCGAAATAAAATGCGCATGTACATTTATTTCGTTTCAGTTAGTAAAATAATTGAGTTGAGAAAACTAATAATCGCTGCAAATCTATTTAGTGATTAAATATCGTTATTTTTCAAATACATCACATTATTTTTAATATAAGAAAAGCATGATATTCTTGTTATGTATTTAGCAATTTTTATTAACTTTTATTTTTATTATTTCTTTTAAAAATTTAATTTTATTTTATGAACATATATAACATTTATTTGAACCTTAAATAAGGTCAGATTTCTTAAATTAAAAAAATATTTAAATTATATAAATCTGCTTACATACTTCCTACATAATAGTTTTTACTATGCATATTTTTTATTATAATTCCATATAAATATGTTTATTTTTTATTCAACCCTGTTTTAGTTTCACTATATTTTACTGTAAATATATAGAATTTAAACTTATAGAAAAAATGTTCTTTTTTATTTTTTACCATTCGATTTATTTTTATTCAGATAATGAGAATGCTGATTTAAACCAAATAAAGGTAGTTTATTCATTTTAGTTTAAAAATTCGAAATGAAAAAAAGCTTTAATTAAGTTAATTTTTACCTTATCTTTATTTATACCATCATGTGTTACTGTCATGTTTATTTCTTAAATTATGGATTGATGTAAACAAAATATATGTATTTTTGTTCCTCCATTTTTTATTAAATGTTGTTTCTCAATATTTTACCTTAATACATTATACCATTTTGATTACTTGTAAAACTATTTTATATTTTTGATAGTTATTGAAATTTTATGCAACTATATCTAATATAAAATAATTATGTTTACTTGAACATTATTAATAGTTTTAATTGCAAAGCTACTTTATTTAACCATAAATTGATTAAGTTTCATGAAACTGAAACAAGATATGTGAGTTAACGCAATTTTTATTTTAGAAAAAACTGGTTTATCTACTACATAAAAATATAAACAAGTAAACGTCTTTTATAATAAAAATTATGATCTATTGTACATAAAAAAATTTTACTATGTTTGTCTTGTTAATGTTTAATTATAGAAAAATAAAGGAAA
The DNA here is from genome assembly GCA_037975125.1 of Latrodectus hesperus. Lineage (NCBI taxonomy): Eukaryota > Metazoa > Arthropoda > Arachnida > Araneae > Theridiidae > Latrodectus > Latrodectus hesperus. The sequence goes on from JAJQOW010000087.1 coordinate 86,399, forward strand.
TTAAATTAGAGTTGATTTTTCTAATTAATTGCTGTATTTTTAGAAGCAAACGTAAAATAAAACCTCTTTGTAACTGATTAAACTTCCCACTTTACAATTCTTTGCAAAATATTTAACCGGTTAGTTATAAAAATTCATTTACATAATTGTAAAGTCTTACTAAATTCTAATAAAAAATTAAGCTGATTAGGTTGAAAAATTGAAATGATATTATCTCATCTAATTTTATATTTTAATTAACATTGGAAGTCTTAATATTACAATTGAGTAATTGGAAAATTTACTTAGAACAGATATAAATTCTGAAAACAAATGTAAATAATAAAATGTCATGATTTTTATTTTGAATGAATTACGTTTAAGAAGATTTAGAAATTTAAAATTTTTTTATTAAAAAAAACGATTTGTAGATAAACAACTTATATTTCTTTGTCTCATACTAGAAATTAAAGCATTACAGGAAAAACAAAAACTTGCCATTACTGAAATGTTGCATAAATAATAAGAATTATTTTTTATAGATCTTTTTATTAATATTTAAGTGAATGCTTATTTATAAATGATAATAATTTAAATTAACATTAATTATATTAATTAATTTTATGGTTTTATATAAAATATTATTGATCTACTTATTTAGTTTTAATTAATTATTAATTTATTTATTATTCATTTAGTTTTTATTCAATTTATTTATAAAATTTTAAAAAATTTGTCAATATATTTTAATCTGATATATGGCAGTACAAAAAAATTGCAACAAGTACGAAATGTAATCGATAAAATACTTACTTTAAAAGTAACTGTACTCAGTACGTACTAAGTACAGGAAAAGTAACAAAGCCCCATACCTAATTTAGAACAACAAAACTTTGTTTTGCCATACGGAAAAGTTTAAAAAATAAACAAATATGGGAAATATATGTATATATATAAAATAAACAATACGAGTTACAACAGTAATTATAACATTCAAAAGAAAACGCGCGGTTTCGAAGGTTGTGCGACACTAGTAATTAATTACAACATTTTAAAATATTAATCCCAACATTTTCTTTATAAAAGAAAACCTCATTTCAGTAGGACTTTTAAAGGACTCTAAGGAACTCTGTAAAAAAATAAGGAATTGAAGGAAATCTAGGTATGCGTCTTTTTTAACTATATACTATGACTAAGGCAGGAACATAAGAGGGCAGTTGCCCCAGAACCAGACATAAGAGGAGCCCCCAAATCAAATAGAATATTTAACGTATTCAGTTGAAGATAAAGCCACCCACCTTGTCTAGTGGTCAGCTTGCCTGACTGCGGATAGGTAAGTCCTGGGTTCAGATCCCAGTTCGGGCATTTGCTGAAACAGGACTTTCTCTGCCTCTCCTTTGTTCTTTCCTTGTAAGAATGGGTTGTGAAAGGTTGCCTACCCTATAAACGGTTACCCATGTCATGTGTGTACTGAGGAAGTCGGACTCACACAAAAACATGGTTCAGTTGGAAAAATGGAGCAACGTACTCCTAATGCCAACTTAGTTGGCATTAGGGGTGACACAAAACAATAGTGTAATAATTTCTTGTTCCAAATAGAAAAGAAAATTTGCTGTGTGTGAAACGAAGGGGGGCCGAAAGAAATATTTGCCTCTGGTCCTCTATATACCAAATTTTAAAAAACTAACAAATATTTCAAATAATTTAATATTAGTAAATTCATAAAATCTTTTTCTAACTGAAATGCTTTAAAATTATTTTTTATGAAAAAAATCAGTAATTACAAAATGTACTGCTATCATATTGCAATAAATACTTTGTAACTATATATAGCTATAATAGCTTTGAGCTATAATTTAAGCCTTTTGTACAAGTAAGAATAAGTAAAAAAAACTATTCTATTTTACACTATTCTCTATTTATATTAATACTATCTATTGAACCTAAACGAAACGCAGCGGAAAAATTATTAAAAAAAATCAAAACACCAAGGAGATAGTAATTAAATAAATGATATCGAGTAATGTGTACATAATGTGAGAAATATTACAAATGTATACAATAAGTATATATTAGAATTTTATTTTTATATCGCTATACATTTATTTTATCCCACTCTTCTTAGATATTAAACCAAGTTAGAATCACAATTTCCAAAAATGCAAAAAGGAATAACTATAAAAAACCTTTCATAAAATGAATTTTAATGCAAACTTTAATACGATTCATATTGTCAATTCCTTTTAAAGATACTTGCTATACAATATTGCTGTAAAAATTAAATCAGATAATATGTATATAATAATTAAATCCGATAATGTTGCTATAATAATTAAAACTGTCACAACATCTATGTCATAGAAAAATTTATGAAACAAGTTTCTCTAATGCTTTTATGATACTATTTTTGTCTTTTTCTTTATGACAATTTTTACTCCACAAAAGGAACAGATTTTACATCTTTAACGAGTAAAAATATATAGATTCTAACATTACCCTGACAATACAAAGTTTTTATAGCTCTTCTGTGTTATAAATGTATCATAAATTAACTATAATAATTAATTAAAGTGTTATATTACAAATGTTTTTTTTTAATTTTGATTTGAAAATATAATAAATAAAATCTTGCTTACTCTTCAAAAATTCATTCAGTAAGGTATCATAAAATTTACTCTCGTGATTCTTTTTTTTATAATGCATAAAACATAAACTGTTATTTCCTTGATGTTATGAAAATTTATAGAAATAATAAAAATTTTAAGGATACTCAAATTAATCAATGAACTTCATTTCAATAGCGAAAAGTCAAACCGAAACTTTTATCACTACTTTCCCATTCTGTACGCTGCTGTTAGATAAAAAAATTATAATGTGATTTGAATATAAAATTATCAAGTCAAAACACAAGATATCATTCGATAAAGTTAACGCAATATTAATAAATTATTACTAAAATAGTGATAGCAAATTGAGTATCACTTATTCAAATTCGTCAAAAAAGAATCAATTGAATTTGAATTAATATAATGATTTTACTATTCGAAATCGCGCGCGCGAAAGAAAAATTAATTTCACACTATTAAAATAATTAGCTTGTTCAATACTTAACAAAGTCACACGACTAATCTAATAATAAAAATATGACTTACCAGAGCAATTAGGAATCAGAAGTTAATTGCCACAAACAGATACACGCACTTCTTCTCAAGAAATCACAAGAGAAACTGAAATTTAAGTGGCTCTAAAGAAATAGTAAGATTTCAAGGGTAAAGTAACTTGCGAATGTTTAACCACTCATATTCAAGAGTCAAAGTTCGGACAAATCCTATTCGCTTATTCAAATTTAATTAATTCGAAAGCGACCGTTGTGAAAACCGTTATTAAAATATACAATGGATTGTTGCAGATAAATGCTGATTCAGTTGACTGTTGCAGAATTTCCCATACAATCGCTTGTTTTCGTTTTTCAAAATTAAACAGCCTGGTTTGTTATAAGGACATTTTTTTAGTTATTTGTTTTCAATAAAAGATAAAATAATTTAATAATTCTTTTGCCCAAATTGTTTGGCAGAAAGCAATTTCTTACTGATGAGTGAGATGTATTTTATTTTTTTATATTCTTCGCAATATCGAGCTGAATGTAGAGTTTAATAATCATTACTTATTTGCAACCGAATAATTTATGTACTAGCTTGACATTAAAGTCGTGGATGGTAACAGACACTGTAAGTTTCAATTCAGTTAGATTTCTTGAACAGAATATGAAACCTAAATTCTGAACCAATTTAATACTTTTGTAGATTATTTTGTATTTTTAATATAGAGAAGTTTATTGAGAACATTCATACGCACAAAATGATGAAAATACGTTTGATGTAACCAATTAAAATGAATATACATTTACTCACAGTTGTAAATACAATTCTTCAGCTGTCCATTGTTTTTCTGACATTTATCCGATTTTACTACAATTTGTGAAGCTTGTTTGCCAAACAGATATTTTCCTGACATCTCTAGTTACTATTAAAGCTTTTTGATTTTTCCGTGAATATTTATTTTAATAAATAATTTTTGTTGATATTGAACTCACGTCTCATAATGAAGAATATTTATAAAATTATAGAAAAACAATTACAAAGAAGATAGGAATTCATAATTATCTTCCAGTATCCAGCAGAAGTGGGAATCGAATCTCTAACCTCTTAATGGCATCACTACTCTGCTTCTAATTTCGGATATCGTTAAACCTGGCCATTATAACCTGCTGTAATGTTTCTGAATATTTATATCATATTAAATCTTTTGTAAATCACCAAAACTATAATTTTATTATGTGAGAAAAAAATTATATGAGGCAACGATTATGTCAAAAAAGTAACACCATAGTTTTACCACTGCACAAAACTTCTATGGAACTGTAAATTTTATTAGCAGTAATGCACATTTAACCCTGTGATGATTGCCAATGGAATGCTCTAGGTAGCCAAGTAATAAAATACTTCTAAAGATTATGAAATGTTAAGAATAAGAGAAAAATCGAGCAATCTTTCTTTATATTTATGATTATATTTTGCATTATACTGTGTTATTGCCAAAGAACGAAATACATTTATTATTCAATGAGAAAACAAGAAACAATTTTGTGTAAATATTAAAAAATATTCAAAATTAATAAAATCATATGATTTTTTTGTGTTTTACGTACATTATTCAATCACTTTTTAATATTCCATTCCTAAACAACCCAAAATTACAGAGTACAAATAATGCAATGACATGTTTGCATATTTTATTGAGACAAATAAAATTCTCATTAGATAATAATTTTCAGTTTAAATGCTTGAAAATAGTTATTCCGCTTTGCTTCAAAGAAATTCCTGAACGAAAATAGATTTGAATATATTCTTCTGTAAAAGATATTGATATAAATTCGATGCTAGAAAGTTTTTGAAAAAAAAGCTACAAATATCCGCTTCTCTTCAAATGTAATAATGTGCACCTAAAGATATTAACTAGAAATAAATGAATATTTTACCAGAACATATACACAGGATAAATATGATAAGACTGAAATTAAAAGTAGAGACGATACTTTATTCTATTTATGTGAGTTCTTGTATATTTATTTTATACACATGAATTTTTATTAACCATTTATTAAAGAAAAACTTTTAAAAAAATGCGAAATACATTTTTCCGTAAAACAATCTCAACATAGATGCACGCTCGGGGAGTTGATATGAATGGATATAAAAGGGTAAAATTTAAAATATAAGAGGTAGCCATTTTTTATTGAAAATATATTCTAACTACAATACTTTTATTTACAATACAAGTAAACAACAATTTTCATTTAGGGGTATTCATGCGCTTTCGAATTTCCTACTCTAGAAACGTCAGAAAAAACAGGAGGCTTGAGGTTGTGCCGTAATATTTTAAAGTTTGCCCTCGCGCTTTATTAGTTGTGAACTTATAGGCCAATTTGGTTGGAAATTGCAGTCTTCTAAATTGGAATGGCAATTCAGTAGAGGTCAGAGGTATTCTGGGGGATAAATGTTGTTTGGCCACGGAACTTAACCGTCCTTCGAGCTTTTCCAGTTTCGTTTTTGGGCTGTTCTTTCTTGCCAATTTGTTTAAAACTGGCAAGATCTCTTTTACATTTAGGCATTTTATATAAGATATAAATTAAATATTTTTATTAAAGAAACACTAAGTTCACTATAAATACCTTTCACGCTTTATTTTAGATTTATATTCAATCCCTGTATTACTTTGATTACTTGCCGCTCACCCTGTCGAGTGGTCAGCGCGCCTGACTGCGAATAAGGAGGTTTCAGGTTCAAATCCAGGCTCGGGCATGGATGTGCTTTCTCTATCATTCCTTGTCTTTGTTCTTTCCTGGTATGAATGGGTTGTGAATGGTTTCCTACCTTATAAATGGGTACTCATGGCATGTGTGTACTGAGGAAGTCGGACTTCACACCACACTATGGTTCAGTTGGAAAAGTGGAGCAGCGCACCTCATAATGCTAACTTAACTGGAACAAGACAACAACTACTTGACTGTTTTTATTCATTCCCTGTTCTTGACTGGATAAGAAACTGGCTTTTTAACTCACGACTGATCTTGTTTTATATACCCCTCCCTACCAATTGGTTCCACACATAAAAAAAAACCTAAAATAGTCACCAAATTTCCACAACATTCAAGCATGTTCTGGAACATTCCACAATGACCTGGGATATTCCAGGTTAATCCCGAACATTGCAGAATGTTCTGGAATATTCTAGAAATTCCTAGACGGCGACACTTTCAACCCTTTTATCTTCAAAAAATGGGAGCCTTCTTCTTGGACGGGATAAAGAAGGTTAACACATCATATAATTCCCTTGTTCATACCGGGACTCATTTATAAGTTTTAGCGGCACGCTCATTTTTTATAATATATATCGATTCCCTCTCACATTGTAATAATTGTATTCAAAAAAATGAGTTATTAGCTTGCCCACAATGTGATATTAAATCTATTCAGCGAATTACACAAAGATATATACACACACACACTGTGACATTATAATAACTTCAATTTCTTTCTACTCCTGCATAAAATAGTTTAATTTAAAGTTGTATAAATTAGTTTTCTATGGTACACACACAGATATATATAACCGACATAAGAAATATGCCAACTTTTAAATCTTTTTTGTTAATTCATTTATATGCGTGCATAGTTTAAATATCAAGTACTGGCCAATCTAATGGGCTGTCCCAAGGTATTTTAGTGTCTTCTAAATATGCTACCTTTTAGGAAAACTATTTGTAAATTTTAGGAGTGTTCACGTATCACAAGGGTGGAAACACAGAAGCCTCTCCAGCACCACCCCCAAGGTCGTGAATGCAACATCTACCTTTCGTTGTTCAACTGTTGCTATGTTGTTACCAGGGACCGACTTAGCTTCAATGGCGCCACTTAGGCTTCATAGCAACAAACTTTCTATTCGTTGGCTAACTATTTTATTGCATTGAAAACGAAAAATAAACATTCTATTCGATTTGGGACCCCTTTGATGTAGGATCCCGCGGCAACTGCCCAGTGTGACCTTGCCTTAGTCAGGCCCTGGTTCCAACATAGGAGTCTTTCGATCTGAACAGCACAATCGCGTCACTACTACGTTATGCTGAGCCCAAATTATATAGTTAAAAAATTGCCATAATTTTATCATAAATTTATATGTCTATTAATTACATTTCTTATAGTGGATAGCTGCCATCATGTAACTTTGAATCTCGTTAAACAAAATATTGCCTTCAAGTTTCTTTTGGCACTGCGTAGGGGATAGTCAAGCACCGCCACAGGGCTTAGAGCTCCATTGTCTCTGTATTCAGTCAAACAACGCCACAGGGCTTAGAGCTCCAATGGCTCTGTATTCAGTCAAACAACGCCACAGGGCTTAGAGCTCCAATGGCTCTGTATTCAGTCAAACACCGCCACAGGGCTTAGAGCTCCAATGGCTCTGTATTCAGTCAAACACCGCCACAGGGCTTAGAGCTCCAATGGCTCTGTATTCAGTCAAACACCGCCACAGGGCTTAGAGCTCCATTGTCTCTGTATTTAGTCAAACAACGCCACAGGGCTTAGAGCTCCAATGGCTCTGTATTCAGTCAAACAACGCCACAGGGCTTAGAGCTCCAATGGCTCTGTATTCAGTCAAACACCGCCACAGGGCTTAGAGCTCCAATGGCTCTGTATTCAGTCAAGCACCGCCACAGGGTTTAGAGCTCCAATGGCTCTGTATTCAGTCAAACACCGCCACAGGGCTTAGAGCTCCAATGGCTCTGTATTCAGTCAAACACCGCCACAGGGCTTAGAGCTCCAATGGCTCTGTATTCAGTCAAGCACCGCCACAGGGTTTAGAGCTCCAATGGCTCTGTATTCAGTCAAACACCGCCACAGGGCTTAGAGCTCCAATGGCTCTGTATTCAGTCAAACACCGCCACAGGGCTTAGAGCTCCAATGGCTCTGTATTCAGTCAAACACCGCCACAGGGCTTAGAGCTCCAATGGCTCTGTATTCCCAGGAAGATCAGCAGAGTGGAGCTTTGACTGCCGCGGGTAGTGACCGGGAGGGTGACCTCAATAACCCCCATTGAGTTGCTGAAGCTCTGTGGGTGGGAACATGTCCACGTTAGTATGTGACGTCCAAGGTCCTTGCGCTGGCGTGGATGAGGAGAGGAGGGGGCAGCTCAAGTTTTACCTCGTCACCCGACCGTGATTCAAAACCACGAAGAACTTGGTGTTGAGCGTGTATTCGAAACTTGTTCATCTTAGGATGCAGTCCGGGGATCGCTTGCACCGTTATGCATGTGTGCATTCTCCGGCCTTTCCTTTTAGGGAGAACTTTTCATAAAGAGTGGGTCATATTCCCGTGTTATTAATGAAGGAGACCCGGAAAACTCCCAAGCACCAGCTTCGACACACATCCATGGTTAAAGCAGAAAAGCGCAACCGTCAGTGACTGGTATCAAACTCTCATTCTTATGTTCCGAATATTCCAACCACTACGCCACGGTGAGTCCTGGGATGGAACTTCTCTTATAACTTTTCCCAAAACACACAGCGAAATATGTCTCTGACCAGAACATGTTAGGAACAGGCCTGCCTGAACACGATATCGATGTCATTCTCCCTCTGGCTACCACAAACTCAAAACATTCACTTTAAGATTTCTTTCACAGTGATTTACAAAGAAATACCTTATTGATTAGAAAAATTTTTTTAAACAAAATCATTAAATTTCCACAATGGTCGAAGTGAATTAAATTATTTTTCAAAAAATTAGGAATTATGTCGAAGACATACACTGCTGGGCAATTGCTAAGGACGGATAACACTATCATCCATAGCAACCACAAAATGAAAGAAAGCAAAATGGGGAAAATTAGAATAAGTGCGGGAAATAGTAAGAAGAAGTATGCGTATGCAAATTTTTTTCCACTTCTGTTCATCACGTGATAGCGTTCATAAGAGCTTTAAAGGTTTTGACGCGTGTGGACAGTATTTGTTTCAAGTCAAAGTTTTACAGGGAAGATTTAATAGACGAACTTGAAATTTTTGGCACGTCTTTCCGACATCATTTAGATGATTTTATGCGTAGCCGAATTATTGGCAAGATCGAAGAAGGGCGAAAAATAACAGATGTTGCCAGGGAGTTCCACATCGCTCACAGCGTTGTTTCACGGCTGTGGAAGTCTCTTAAAACTGCTGGAATGTGTAGTAGGGGGCACGGGGGAGGTCGTGTTAGAAATACGACGCCTGCAGAAGACAGATATATCATCCTATCAACAAAAAGGAACAGGTGCACCACAGCTCAGCAGGTGGCAAATCAGTTTATTGCTGCCTCATGAAAATAGATCTCCCGAAAAACTGTTGCCAGACGTTTGAGGGGAGGAGGACTATACGCCCGCAGACCTGTTGCGTGTGTCCCATTGACCAAACAGCACCGTACTGCCCGTTTGCAATGGTGTCGTGAGCATCGCAATTGGACTGAACAGGACCGGGCATGCGTACTATTCTCAGATAAGAGTAGGTTCAGTCTGTCATCGGATTGTAGACTCCAACTGATCTGGCGCGAGATTGGTACTGCTTATCGTCCAGAAAATATCTAGGAAAGGGACCTATATCTGACATTCAGTATCATGGTGTTGGCACTCCCCTACATGTGGTTGCGAATGGGACTATGAAGGGCCAACGATACATTAATGAAGTTCTACTTCCTCATGTTCGTCTTTTCCGTGGTGCTGTCGGTGATAAATTTGTTTTTATGGATGACAATGCAAGTCATCGAACACTCGCTGTTCAGGATTGTCTAGACAGCGAGGGTATTCAACGCCTCGTATGGCCATCACGTTCTCCAGATCTAAACCCCATAGAAAATGTGTGGGATGCTTTGGGGAGGCAAGTTGCTGGTTGAAACTATCATCCGACAAACAAGAGCACCCTCATCCGTGCACTCCAAGAGGAATGGGATAAATTGCCTCAACTGCTGCTGGATAATGTTGTGCAAAGTATGAAACGACGTGTGGAATGTTGCATCACACTCCACGGTGGACATATCCCGTACTGATACCTTTCTTCAACGTGCCTGCTGACTTTTAAATGCATTGTTCCATTTTTCCGTATGCATTATCAAATGAAAATTTTTTTCTTTCAGATGTTTCACAGCTTTTGTACTTTCCAGAACAATAAATATTCTTTATTCTAATGTCTGAACAGTGTGGCAACTATATTTTATCCTACTAGGCCTCATGTCTCGCTTAATGTTATGCTACATTGCAATTTGTGATCCGTCCTTAGCAATTGTCCAATAATGTATTTATCTCCTAATAGTAAATATTTAACGATAATTTTTAAGTATTTAAGACATTAATCATTATTTATTTATTTTTATGCGTTTTCTAACCTTCTTATTATATATATATATATATATATATATATATATATATATATATATATAATTTCTTAAAAAACGTTTTTTTGTTTGTTAAATTGTAAATATATTCCACTATAAAATAGCATTTTCATATCATATGTTTCGCAATCTGCAAAACAAAGGCACAAAATATTGAGAATATCTTTGGAATATTTTAATTTTTAATGGATTAAACCTTAACAGAGGACTTAATTTACAATAAATGTGTAATATAATTGAAAAGTATTTATTAATCATGTATGTTTCTATACTTTCAAAAAAAGTCTATCTGTTTGTAAATTCAAATTGGCATCAAAAAGAAAAACAACCTCATCCTTCGGATGAATTTACTTACATTTCCATATTTCGCGTTAGGTTACATTGTTCTCATTTGAAATTAAAAACAAATCTACCACCGTGCCAGTCCTTGCTTTTCCATATTTGGCGTTAGGACCGTTTTAAATTAAAAACAACATTTCAGCTGCCCTTTAGACAAAATATCCAACAGCTCTTAAAATTTTCCGTTGAACTGATCGATAATTGCAACTCTTACGAAAAGAGATCCAGTTTTATAATCAAAGCAGATGTTGGTGCTCTATTGATGTTTAACCTTTTGAGTCCTCAATTTCGAAAAACCGGGCGGCAAGGGAGGACGTTTCCCACCCCTTGACAGAACGGAGAGGTTTAATTTCCCCATGACGAATCTTAATCTTTGAGAGTGAGATCCCGCGCTAGGTCTGCCATAATTTTGACGAAAATGTTACTCTACTTATCAATAAACTTATTTTGATAATTTATTTTTTATTAGTCCATAATTTTTATTTGTCTGTCGATTTTTGATATTTTCCATCGATAACTTATTTTGCATTTGTTGTTTAACATAATTATATACATGGAACCGCACTCCTTAAGCCCATACCTTTTTTTCATGCTTGCTCCAGAGCGTTCAGATTGAACCCTTGACGAGGGTGTGTAAAAAGTCAGATGTTCCTGAATTCACTAGACAGATGGCTCTTGAGACAATACTCGGCATTGAAAATGAACACTGATGGGGCGCCGGTAATGTATCTGGTAGTGAAGTGCATATCGAGACACCTAATAACACAATTTATCTTAAGTGATGGCTGCTCCGTCTTCAGATCTGAACTTGTGGCAATTTACAAGCGACTACATTTTATATTTATTCTCCCTCTGAACTTATCTACAAGGATATTTGGATTTTATCGGACAGTCGTGCCTCTCTCATTCGATGACTGTTGGGAATATGACAAGCCTGTATATACTAGAACTTTTGAATCAGCTTGCTAAAAGGCACTTTCAATGGATCCTCCCCCCATGTTGGATTGAATGGTAATGAGATTGCCGATAATTTGACCAAGGTTGCCTCTGCATGACAACGCTAAATTAACCTAATATGAAATTTTCTCAATCAAAAGGACGGAATTCAGTACAGTTTGGAGAAATGCTCACCCGTGGTACTTTGGCAAAAGACCTCGTTGGTGCCACTAGCTCAATGTATCGAGAAAACAGCAGGCGGCTCTCTGAGCGGCCTTGCCTTTCAGCAGGGCTCTTTTCGGAGGGTCATTGGTGTGGGTGGGGCTGTTCAAGCCTTCCTGATCATATTCTTGTTTGTCTAAATTCCACTGTTTTTGAGATTTTAAGGGATCCGATTTTATTTTTAGACCTTCTGAACATTTTTGGTTTTATGGAGATGGTGTAGCTCAGCTACATCATCTGGGATTAGAAATAACAACAACAATATATATCATAATATTACAATGAAAATATATACTGATGTATGTAAAACAAATTTAATCTGTTTCGTAAACTATGTGATATGGTATATATTAATTTAATATGCATAAAATTTTCCGAAATTATTGTTTAAAATAATTACATGATAAATTTAATTGGTTTATTTTATTAGCCATCAAAATACACATTTATAACAGCCGTTTTTTTTAATGAATGAATCGTAGTAGGCTAAAGAAACGTAATATGCTATAAGAAAAATGACAAGTTATATAAACTAATTGAATAAATTCTAAAGCATTCCTAAAAACAGAATAACTGATTTTAAAAAATGTATAACTAAAGAATTTTTGGACAAATAATTTTTGTTTATAAGTGAATACATGTAAATTATCGAAGCTGTATTTGTAAATGAATATAACCTGTATGTTAACATTATTAATGATTTTTTTTCCTTTTGTTATAAACATTTTGTGTTATAAGTACTTTCTATATCCATCAGATTAAAATTCATTTTCTTTTATCTTCCTCTTTTGCGAAAAACGGTAAATTTTCTATAAAGGCTGTAATTTTCCTTTTTGTGACGAGGTATGCCACATATTACGCAATGAATGTTGAGTTGAGCTGTATGATTCGTATTCAGGTTAATTGTTTATAAAATTGCTTGTGTCATACAATAAATGGTAAAATTCTGTTCATTTTTCTACGATTGAAACCTTGAATTGTTCATTCAAAGAGTCCATTCCACACACACATAAAATGTAATCATATTAATATCAGAAAATATTTCTGTAAAATTCTTATATAGAAAGAAGAAAACATATTAGTGTAATATTAAATATAAATTTTTATCTTTAATGTTTTATTAACTAATATAAAAAATTTATTTTAGTTAAATATTAATCTTTATCTTTAATGTTTTGTTGTTGTTGTTGTCGTGTCCATAAAGGTGCAAATTGCAAATGAATTTTATATTCCTCCATAAGTGCTGGTGACGAGGCCTGCCAGTCTTTATTGCACTGTTCATACAAGAAGGAGAGCCGCCTCCTGTTCGGACCGCGGGATTTCCCTCCCTCCCTCCACCCACAGGAAAACCTGTGAAGAGGAACCCCCCTCTCCGCCACCCGCGCTCAGTGTGGGTTACACAAAAAATTGATTTTTAAGATATGTTTAAACCAATTCTCTTATCTCTGGTTCCAAAAGTGAAAAAAATTATTATATTAAGTATTGAAATTTTATCTTAAGTTTGAATATAATACAAGAAATATTTTAAGTCAAATATCGTTTCACTGTTTTAGAAGAGTTTATGTATTTTGTGTGCATAATAAGTAAAGAATAGATTCGAATCTTAAGTGAATTGCTATGTAAATATTCTGACTTATTTTCCAATGAACCTGGATTAACAAATATTGTAGAGCACGATATCGAACTTATTTCCAATAAACTAGTACGTGCTAGACCATACAGAATGTCACCCCGACAAAATGAACATTTAAAAACTGGAATAAAATGTTAGCTAATAAAATTATTGAGGCGGGAATGTCAAATTATACTTCTCCCATGATATTAGTAGCAGTTCCTGGTAAAGAACCAAGACCTTGTATTGATTACAAGAAATTGAATGAAATTACAAAAGCTGAATATTCCCACTCCCAAATATCGAGGAAAGAATTGAAACCGTTTCAAGTTAGCTCTTGAAACGGCTTCATTAACGGTTTAAAAAATTTATTACTACCATCGATTTAGCCAAAGGATATTAGCAGATTCCCCTTAATCGGAAAACTCAACAATTATTTTAAACTTGAAATAATTCGTTACATATCATAGATATAAGCAGATGTAATTATTTGCAATCTAATATACTACTCTATTCACATTTTTCTTGCCTTTGTTGAACCGAAGTGATCAATTACCTTATCAAAGTTGATCCTTTCAAATTTTTCTTTTTCAATACTCATAATTGTTAAGTCACTAAGACGGTTTTGACTCATGGTGAATCATAAATAAGTCAAAATTAATTTTATTTTGCTGAATGAACGTTCACAGATTGCAATTGATGCAGAAATAGTTAAAAGTATTTGAATGACAATCTCTTCTTTTCTGTATCTTCACTGTATGAGATAAGGCATGTAGGAAGTTCTAATGGAGTTTTAGGTTTTATATCTTTTCTACGGCTGAGTAACATCTTTCAATCCCGCATTTCCCTATAGACTTCTGTTTCATGGAAATCTGTATGACAAAGTTTACCCCAAACTTGTACATTTGTTAAGCACGGTGACTAAGTGCTCCTAAGGCACAGGTCCGAGGTTCGATTCCGTTAGGAAAACAGATATGGCCACTGTGTATGCCTTGATCCCGATATTACAGTTTTGAAGTCGGGATATTTATTTATTTATTTATCAATTAATTTTTAACTTTTAAGAAAATTGAATTTAATGATTTAAGGCTTCCATGACAATGTCTTAAGAAATTTATAAATGTATTTTTTCTAGCTTGTTAACCAATTGAAGTAATCAAACATTTTTATTCTCCCTATTAATTGTGCATTATTTTATTCATGAAAGACTGCTAAAAATTGTTGATTATTAGGTGTTGAACGCATGCTGTAACTTATCTTAACAAATTTTCAAAAATTCTTTAATATTACTAACTTTACAAACTTCAGCTATTTATTACGAAATAATAATTGGGTAAGACTTTACATCCCTAATTTAGTATCAACTCACCTGATTTTTCACAATGATATCTTTTTAAACATTTCATTTACCACAAATTAAACTGAAAATTTTATTTCATTTTTTATTTCAAAAAACTTTCAGTTAAGAAACAACTTTAACTTTATGGGAAATTTCGCATTTAAAATAGCTTTTTAAATTATATCATTCAGACCATTAATGTAGACCAAAATTATTTTTACTGTAAAAAATTTAAATCACAAAACGTAATATTGAGAATTTATAACATTTCATTTTTATACCATAAAACCAATTTTTCTGATTCCAAAATTAGAAAACCTTTGTTAATAAATTTTCATCCGATTTCAGTTTAGATAACTAAATTATGCCATGGCATAATCAATGCAAATTTCAGAAAAGCAACGGAACGCTGATACAGACAACAAAAATATTTTGCTAATTTCTTAAATCAAAAATCAAAACACACATAAATTCAAGTAAAATTAAAGATATTTAAAATCAGAATTTTTCACCCAAACAATATATATTAGTAAAAAATAATTTTTTTCCTCAAAACAATGCACTCTACATTGCTCTTTCAAGTTTTTCACTGATTAAATTATATTATCAAGAATTACAAGTGCTGAGATGAAAAAATATATTTTAGCTGTTATATCGCCTAATTTTATTTAAAGAAATTTTATTAGTCAAGTTACAGTAGTAAAAATTTTCTTCGTATTTTTAAGGCATTTCATAAAACAGTTTTTTAAGATATAAAAATATATTTAAAGTAAGGGCTAATTTTTATTAAAATCAAAATTTATTTCCATTAAAAATCATTTTGGAAGTGCTATTCATGCAATGGCATGAAAGTGTTTTTCTTTCAATAAATTTATATAATTAAATGATGATCTTATTTATAAAATTTTACAATGTAGAATGAGAAATATGTACTATTTCTTTATTAATTTCTTGAACGAATTTTTCAAGTTAAAAGATTGGTTTTTATATAAATTGAACTAATAAATTAAGAAATCTATTCTGTATATTTAAACATATAAAAAAGTAAAAAAAACATTTAAAAAGAGAAAAAAAAAACATTTATAGATTTTTAACTTCTACCATTTGAAAAAAGAATTTTTCAATGTTGGTGTAATGTAAAGCCAACAAAATTACGAGTCAAATAAAAATTATTTCTACAAAAAAATATTTAAACATTAAATAAATTATTTTTAAATGTGAATAGTTTAACTCTAATAAGTAATTTAATATTTAATTTTCAAAACCCTTCAAGCATAAGTTGGTGAATATTTATACCAAAAAAATATGAAATAAATATTCAAATCGAAAGAATACATAGTAGAAAGAAATACAACTTATGACAGTAATATTTTAAATGTCGAAACTCCAGACTTTCAAAAGTTTACATTTTTGTTTCCGATGAAGCGATGTTTGGGAAGAAACAAAACATTAACCGTGCGAACAATAAAAAGGTAAGAAAGATTATGTGTTTTCCTAGAATTTGGAGGTCATTAGTTCTCGATTTCGATTCCAGGAAAACAATTCCCTACGCGTCATACTGTACTATTTTATGAAAAATTCCCCCTCCACTTTCTTTGAAGGTTAGTTTGATACCGGACACAATATTTTGGACAAAGGGAACCCCTAATATGAAACACGTTTCAGCAGGAATTTTCTCACGAGTGTAATGCGACATTAGACTGAAAGACTACATTAAAGCCTAAGATAAAAAAATATACAAGGGTTTTATTTTTGTTTTGAGACAATATATAATATAATTTCACAAAGTCTCAATAAGAATTGAAACTGATCATTCTATATCGCTTCTTGATAACTTAATATGACTTTTCTATTATTATTAACACATTTAAATTCTTACAAGTTTCCATCTATAATGTTTCGGTTATATGAAATTTTCTTTTTATGCAAATAATTTTTTATTACTTTACTATAGTCAAAATAAGATTAAATTTTCACATTATTTATCATCAAAGGAAATTAAAAGTATTAACGGAATACTGCTTGTTAAATAAAATGATTTAATCTCTTATGAGAAATTAAAAATAGCACTTCAAATAACATTTCAAAACACTAAAATTTCGAAAAAAAATATTATGTTTTGAATTTTTGAATAACTATTACATCCAGAGGGGTTTTGTGGAAATTATATTCATTAAAAGTTTTAATTGAGTAAAACGAACTTATTTGTTTTGTTAATATTATTGTTAAGAAATTTTTTAGTGTATAACTTGACTTAGATAACTTGTATAACAATAGAGCCATAAAGGGCACTGTGAATCTTGGCGTATTCACAAAATTAAATAGGTGTCTTTTATGAGCTAACTCTTCTGTAATCTCCTTAAGTCAATGCCGCCCAACTTGTCTAGTGGTCAGCGTACCTGATTGCGGATAAGGAGGTCCTGGGTTTGAATCCCGGTTCGGGCATGGTTGTACTTTTTCTCTCTCTGTCTATCCTATCTTTGTCCTTTCCTTGTATGAATGAGGTGTGAATGGTTGCCTACCTGCTGCTGACTCCAAGAAACAAGGCATTCAACCAACCACCTTTTGATCGAACTACTCGTTCTGGTCGTCATGTGCGTTTCCCCAGAAGATACGTGCTTGGCTGACTGTCCATAATCTCATTTCCCAGATCGAGCACCAGGAAGGGGTACTGGGGTTACCTATAATCGTCTTATTTTGGATCCCGAAACTTAACTGTGTAAGAAAGAAGTGGAAACAATTTGAAAAACGAGATGGAGAATTTGTAAACAGCAGCAAACGCACTTCCGATGTGATGTCGCCTCTATGTTTTCAGTATGTTTGTATTGAAATATGTCATTGATAACGACAGAGCCACAACACTTGTTTCAATTCTCCAACATGAATTTTTTAATATTTATTTGCTCTTATCTGTTTCATTTACATTAATTTTCGAGACCTTACTAATCTTCTGTTTGCAATCATGCTTCGGTGAAAAAAGTGTTAATAAGAATAAAACGACATCGATGCAAACACACGTTTTTGGTATTTCTTACTATAGGTGTGTTTGTCAAATCTCCAAATGACTGCTACTCATTCGTGAAATCAGTTTCGACAAGAACCCGAGATGTATGCGATTCTATAGAAAGAATCCTAATGTGCGCGTAGTTTCATTGGACCCTTGTACCCATCTCCATCACTCTCTTGAAGAAAATGCTTCAATTTTCTAGAAATATTTTAAAATTGTGCTTTTTTTTAATTGTAGTTTGTATCTTATTTGGACCCACCCCATCGCTAAAGATGGAATATGCAGCCAAATCAGCAGATTACGACGCCATGCTGGATTCTTTAATACAGAGAATTTAAAGCACCGAGTCTTTGGTCTTTCATATGCCGATTTTCGAACTGCACTTTTATTGGTTGCGATTTTATGGTAACCACTACGTAACATTTCTTAAAATAATTCTCAGACGAAAAAGTTTTTTCTATCAAAATATATTAAAATGAAGTTTTAGTGAAGATCACAAAATCTACTGAAAATTGAAATAAAAAAATAACAGTATAACTTTTTTAGAGTAAATATGGATTTAATCCTAATTAATTAATTTAATATATATATTCCAAATTATATATAAATATATATATATAATTTGAAATATATATATTAAATTAATTAATTAGTATTAAATCCATTAATTTCGAGAAGAAGACAACTGAGGAAGGAAAACGGGGTGGTTGTTTAAGTATTTTCCAGCAGACCTTTTGAGATCCATGGAAATTAAATGCATATATATATATATATATATATATATATATATATATATATATATATATATATATATATATATATATATTTACCATAAGTTGTGAAGTATATTTTTTCTCTCTCTTCTTTTCAGCATACAAACGATTAATACTAATTCTTCAAGCATTACTTTGTTTATTTCACAAGATGAATTGTAACTTACAATTATTTTATATTTTTTCCTCTAGAAAGTAAGCAGACAACGTAATCCGCGAGGATCCGATAGCGTCATATGCAAATATCTAATTAAGAGATTTAAGAAATATTTTATTTTTAAAAATGCAAAGGATTTTCTTTCTAAGAGATTGAATGGAATAAAATTTAATACAATACTTTATGTTACCATTTTAAAATATGAAAACACACTTGTATTCTTTTACATTTCTTTATGATCTACTGTTTTATATTGACTGATACACAGCCAAATTTTAAATGCTATTGAATGCTAGGAAGGATATCATTACACGGTGAGTGAAACTTATGGTATGAATGTCCAAGATGATGATGACACAATCGTAAAATGATATTTCAAGTATTTATGAACCTGAATGGAAGGATGTCAAGTAAAGGAAATAAAGTGTAAGTATTTTTATTTAAGTTATTACCTCTAAATTATAAAGAAGTTGGAAAACTTAAGTTTTTTGTATTTGGGACTTTAAAGTAAGCGCCAGAAAAAAATAATTAATTTTCGAAACTGAATTTAAAAACGTTATTCTCCTTAGTTATTTATTTTTTGCTCGGTTGTTGACCCCATCGGAGAGCACTACAAAAGATTTTCTGCTCTACAGCCTCCTTAAATAAATGCGCGAAGATGTTACAAACATTTCGATATTATTGATATAGTTATATTATAATTAATTAAAATGTTAAAAAAATTCATATTTTATTTTTTGAGTAATGTATAAGAGTCATTTGTTTTTTAAATTTTTTTTTTTTAATTTTATAACATAAATCCGCGTTAATGGGATAAAATTATCTTTCTAGCATTTTGCATTGATTTACATGCTGTAAAAAGCAAAATTCGAAATCACGATATTCGAAAATATATAAAATCATTTAATTATGTAAATAATAAGAAATATTCGAAGCTACGATGTTGAAAATTAATTGAATTCACATAAAAATGCAAATAAATATAAATACACGATAGTTTGAAATCACGATATTCGAATTTATAAAACGCAAAAATATCTTACTAGTAAGAAATACTTGAAATCGGAATTATCAAATTCCGTAATCACGTGATATTGCGTCATTCTGGTTGGCCAGAAAATGTTGGTCGCCAATTTTCCAGCTCTCGCCAAGCGGCGGACCGAAACAGGACTTCACCTTAATTATTTGTATTCGAAAATTTGCTTTAAAATTGTGTTCGAGATGTTTTTTTTATGAAAATAGCAGAAAATATTGGGAATCACAAAGTTAAAAATCTCAAATCCTGTTTCTTCGCGAAATTTCGGATTCTAAATTTGGAATATCGGAAGCTGAGAAGAGTTTGGCGACGATATTAAGTATCGTGGTTAAGCCCGGAGTTTAAAATTTGAGGGAAAAATATTGACTGAAAAGGAAAGGACAGTTTCTTTGTCAAATAAACACGTGTACTTATGCTCACCTTGAAGTAGTAGATATCGGTCTTCGGAGAGGTTCGATCTGTTGTAAAATGGAAGATGTATGATATGCACTACTACGCTCTGCGTGCACGTTTGTCGGGTGGAAGCTTGGCAGTTTTCCGAGTTTCTTCATATTGTACGGAACGTATATAAAGAAAGTCAAGAAGACTGTTTAATCACATTATTTATTTATTTTTCAATAAAATATTTTATATTATTTTCATAACAACCACTTTACGCACTTTTTCAAATATATTTGCATGAATTTATGCTAACTTTATTTTTTAGTATGATTTTTGAGTGTGAACATTCTCTAAGCGCCACTGTGGCCTGGGTTGGCGTTCATTTCCAGGTAGTGAGTTCAAATCCCTTAGCAACCGAAGATTCGTCGTGTTTGCTTACGGCGACAAGAACAATTTCAATAAGTCGTGGTCGCATTGTCCTCCATGTTGAATGCACCTCTGTGGGTTGCGAGCCATGTCTAGGGGTGTTCTGCTTCTGAATGACGAAAACCCCTCCATTTTTGAAGTTCAAGGTGGCATGTCCACTAAATGCTCCATTAGAAAAACTCATATCACTTTAGCTTCTAAAGTGCTGAAAAGGTTGAAAATGCTCCTAGCAGGCAGGCTTTATAACAAATTTTCAAAGAGAAGTAAAGGAAACACAGGATCTGTAACACTGAAAAGTTTACAAAGTATACATTTCATTTTTTCCACATCTTTACCGGAATTTGATTTTACCGAATGATAAAAATATGTTCTTCGCGCATATACGTTGTTTGAAATCCTTAACCGATTTTAATGCACTTTTCT
>JAJQOW010000087.1:117500-180710 GCA_037975125.1 Latrodectus hesperus
CCAAATATGTAAAATGTCATCCCATCAAAAATTCCTAGTTTTACTTCTATCAAAATTAAAATGTAATTCAGTTTTCTCCTAATGGAATCATCCCTTGAAATGTATTTTTTTCCATTAAATAATAGTTCTTTATATTTACTTTATATTTTTTTATTTAAGAACACAAAAGAGATTATTACATATAAAACAACAATATTTAACAAATCACGTCACGTTTCTTTTATCTAATATGGTTGCGGTAACGATGTTTTCACGAATCTTTGGTTTGGATGTACACAAATGTAGGCACAAACCTCACCTTAGTTATGATATTCAACAATTGCATAGTCATTAAGTTAATTATCACTTAAAAAGCTCATGATATGCATTGCAATAGTTGGCACTTGCAGATTATCCCTTGATCACTTCCGTGAACAAAAATGTGTCGCCAAATAATGCGAATTAAGCCAATTGTTATAGTTAAATGATCATATCCACATTTCACATTTTTTTATTGTATTTAAGTTCACGTGTTTTACAATTTTAGCTCAAACAAATTAGGAAAATTCATGATTAAAAAATTGGAATATGATTTATGAAAAAACAATTTAACCAATTTGTTTCAATGAAGATATAAATGAACTGCTCTACTTTTCTCACGTTATGAAAGAAATGATTAAAATTTGCAAAATTTGGCGACATGTTTTTTTGGTCATAAGTATCAACGGGATAGTATGTAAAAATAGAATTTTAATATAATTTTCTTAAAGTCGACATATGAAGTCTCTTCCTTGATGGTGAAAGTCTTTATGAACTTCAGTTCTCATATTTGGCGGCCATTCAGCATTCACATCGATTTTGGCGACGCCATTTCCATTTTGTACAATATTTTCAAGCTTCCTGCCATTGCATGGAATATCTGCTTCAGCAGGGGGTGTTTTGCCTGTTAATAAGGACCTTAAGGTGATTCTCTTTTTCCGGAGATCTTCTTCTATCTCAAAGAATATTTTCCCGACATTGACGAACGGAGCTTCGACTAGGAGGCAAGCGACGAGTCCAATGCCATAACTTGATACAACAAATCCACAGAAGATGAATATCTGCAAAGAAGTATCGGTGAGATCCAAGCAGAAAGAAGCTCAGCCGCGTGGATTACAAGTTTCAATGTTTTAAATAAAAATATCACACTTTTAGTTAAATATAGTTTAAAAATATATATTTCCATGATTTTTAAGGAATAATGAATTACTGAGGACAGATTTAATGAATGAATACTGTAGCGAAAACATTTTAAAGAAAATATGTAAATAAATATGATAATTCAATAAAAGTAATATTTTAATGAACGTTAGTAAAATAGAATTTTAATTTTTAAGAGCTTTTAATAAACTTAATGAATATATAATTTTAATGAATACATTTTATATTGAAGATATAGATAAATATAATAAGATATATAAAAATATTATTTCTAATAATAAATTTAGTTACAGATAATCTTAATTTCTATGTATAATGACTTTTAATAAACAATAACTTAATAAACATGGATTTAAGAAATGCATAAATTGAATGAATAAATAATTTTAATGAACACAGATTTTAAATAAGAAATCACTTTTGAAATTTTAAACGGATCAAGTCACGTGAATGTTTTGAAAAATAATTTTCACTCGCTTGGCATGGAAATAAAAATAATAGTTTCATTATTTTAATTCATTTTGCAGCAAGAGAAATACTTTGCATTCAATAAAATGATGAGGAGGCATATAATTCGAAGGAGTATAATTAATAAAATAATAATTTCTTTATGTTGAGAACAGTTTTATAGTGAGCATTTATATAAAACGATGATATCTTTTTATTTTAAAAAAAAGTTGAATTAGCAATGTATTACCAAATAGTATGAAAACAATGCACTTGTGAGTGTGGATTTGTTTTAGAGTTTTCGTATGTTTAAATATATAATTCTTAATATTTCTCATCAATAATTTACTTTTGGGTTATGTTCCCGTTTCATACTGCTATTTCACATATCATGATATTTTTTTTTTGTTATTCATTTATTTTATTATTACTTTATTTTTTTTATTATTACTGGGTGCTTATTTCTGCCGACTAAAAAGCCAACAATTTTTTGAACAATTTTTCACAAGTGCAATCACGTATTTCAAACTAAACTGCTACCAAAATCAACTAATGAAGTATTTAAACTTTCCCATCAATTTAAGTATACAACAATGATAAAAATTTTTATGGTTGCTGTATACTATTTAACATTTGTGTATAGATGTAATAGTAGGATTTCGATAATGGTCGCTCTATAGTTAGTTTTTGGTGCGCCATTCCAAGAGAATTTATGCTTTACGTGGATTCTGAACCACTAAAAATATTCATGCTCATGGTCAATTTTATATCCATGAGCTACTATATTATATCCAGAGACGATGAAACAGCTGAAAAATTTTACCTAAAGTAATTGAACTCAAAAACCTGCTCTATTTTTCAGGCATCATAATTTATTTTTACATTGATTTAATTAAAGATACATGATCGTTGCACACATGATCGTTGCACTTTCTTTTAAATTACATTTAATGCGTTCTGAAGTGCTTTTGAGTCACTTTCCCTAATATTCACTTCTATCGTTGTTACTTAAAGGAAAATTAAAACTCAATTTTAAACAGTTTAGTTTTTACTACAAATTTCTTAAAACTCTCAATTAAGAGCTGCGTCAGTTTAAATATTGGATGATACCATCAGATGAATAATATCTGCTCATATTGTAAATGATGCAACTAACTATTTGATAAATAATTTATAGTGAATAAAGAAAGAAGATAAAAGAATAAAATACATACTGCTAAGCAGTTTCTGGCTTGAATTCCGTCTCTTAAAGTGGCGTAAAATACATACTGCACCAGAGGGTGCACCATATACACCATAAAAGTAAGGCGACTTAAGGGAATAAGAGGTTTCCACTTTAAAATCGAAGCTAAGAATCCTAAAAAATAAAAATAAAATTATTATATATATATATATATACAGTTATATATATATATATATATATATATATACAGTTTATACTACAGAAGGGTCACCCAAGCCTTGAAGGTC
Organism: Latrodectus hesperus; assembly: GCA_037975125.1. NCBI lineage: Eukaryota > Metazoa > Arthropoda > Arachnida > Araneae > Theridiidae > Latrodectus > Latrodectus hesperus. The sequence goes on from JAJQOW010000087.1 coordinate 120,597, forward strand.
TTATAAGAAGCTTGAAATGCCGATAGTGTTTACAATAAGTCACTAATTTATGTATTTGGTGAGGTTCTTGCAGATTTGGATATGTAATTAGATATGATTTAAATCTAATGATTATTATATATTGAGTGTATTTTGACAACATTGGATTTTGACTTATATATTTTAGATTAAATTCTACTTACATATTTTGGATTCAATTCTGCTTCTTTTATTCTTGTTTGATGCTTTGGTATGGCTTTGGGGTGTAATGGCTTTTTTAAGACTTTTGTCTTGGGCCATTGCAGAAAAGCCATAATTGTGCCAATGTGGTCAACACCCCCTGATGAAGCTGGCCATGTTGGTACATTATTCCATTTATATCTATCCTTCTTTCAAGTATTTTCAATGTAATTATTTTCATTGTATTCTTTTCAATATATTTTTTTCCATTTAATATTTCAATATATTGTTTTCCATTTAATATTTCAATATATTGTCTTCCATTTAATATTCTACTTTTGGCATTTAATTTTTCAATGTACTATTTTCCATTTGGCATTTTTCATTGTATTTTGTTTCATTATATTCATTGCATTTTATAAATTATACTATTAACTATATATATATATATATATATATATATATATATATATATATATATATATATATATATATATATATATATATATATATATATATATATATATATATATATATATATAGTTTTATTAGAGGGAATATATTTTTTTATTATTGAACAAATATAGTTTATGCCAAAAGTCATTTGGAAATACATTAATATGGTTAATTTATAGTGAACAAATAATTTTTATTCACTTGATCCATGAAACGTGACAGCAAAGACATTTTTAATATCAATGATTTTTAAAATTTCCTATGTAATCCAAAAAATTATATTAGTAGGATTAAAATATTCAAATAAAAAAAAACTCATGACGAATGAATTTCATTTATATTTATATAAATCAACGGAAGGACTAAAAAACCAGCCATTTTTTTCAGCATCTTATCTGCCAATAATGTGCTTTAAAGTAAGTATCACGATTTGGAAAAATAAAGTTAAATTATTATTTGCTTTTGACTTATCAGTAAACTGAAAAGAAGTTGCATAGATAGATGAAGTGAAAGCAGACCCAATGAGTTGGGAAACGCGTAAAAAGTACCTTTAAATGTGGAAGTTCGGAAACAATGTCCATTGAAGCGCGTTCTAATGCATTTCCTACGGGCAGCATACTGGTAAAAGCGTAAACACATACGCTGCAAGGGGCAAATTTCAAAAATGCACGATAAATATCTTTATCCTTTTTTAAAAAGAATTATCTGAGAATGTAGAAAGAAACGTAACCCAATCCCATAACACTTTTAATTAATAATCCGTGATTGTTACGCGTAGATGCAGTTTTAAGATCGACAGAAGAACCATACGCCCCAACCTTTGAAGCGCGAATATTCTTTGCGTGGAATGCTACATTGCTTAAATTTATGACATCACTGCATAAGCAGCTTTACAGGGAGTTCATTTATTACAAGCGTTATAATGAAAATTTCTAAGACATGGCTTGTTTTAAATAATGTGGATCTAGGTCCACTTTTATCTGTTGATTCTCATTTGAATCCCGAACAAAAATTTGGCGCTCAAGCAGAATAAAAGTATTTTATTTATATATAAATTTATTATTTTAATCTTAATCATTGTTTCATAAAATACATATCCATTAATTAACTATTAATTCAATTTATATTCAGAAATTATTCCACATTTAAAGATCAACATTTTCTACTTTTTGACTAATTTTTTTCTCACGAATTAGGGAATGTATTCTAATGAAGACATCTTTGACTGCTATAAAGACATACCTCCACATCCTGTGCTGCAGGCGACAGTTATCCACGCCAAACCTATCGTCCAGGACATTCTGCTCAAGCTAGCATACAGTACGGTGGCGATTTTCCCTGTCCCGCCACCGCCAGTGTTCCACGGATGCACGCCAAACAACGACGCAGACGTAATGGCAAAACAGGCAATCCAAAGAAAAGTATGCACCGTCTGAAAAGATTTGGATTTATAAAATTTGTCACATTTGCAAGTTCCAATGATAAATTTAAGACTTCTAACTCACCCAATGTAACCCTCTAGGAGACTTCTGGAGGCGGAGATAGTAGCCGACAAACACCCCGAGACAAAATGGTCCTAAATGTGGCCAAGGTGGATAATACACTTCTGCCATTAAGGCATCTCTCTGTCTAAAAGAGAAATCAATTTATGACTGAATGGGAATTTATTGAGTCTCAATAAGGAATATTCGGAGATGCTTTTCCGAGCAGAAGTTCGAATTCAGACACTGTTAATAACAAAGCATCGCATAGTGGATAAACTGTTACTACTTGCACCGGAATGTTAGTGTCCATCCTGTCCTCTTAGGAAGACTTTTAACGCGCAATATTTATGTGTTGCGAGGTGTGGAACTAGGAAAATTTCCAAAGAACCAACCCAAAAGACAGCATGCGAAAGTCAGCAGCGCCTTATTCTTTTTCCTTTGTTCAACAGTGACTGGGATCGAATCCAGGATGTCCCGCTCTCAGGCTGGTATTGTGTTCTTTAAATATGGTTGTAGGGTGGTTTTCAGGACTCCCCCCGAACGTGTAATACCCGGGAAAGCTCCTCCTAAAAGGTAAAGAAATGACGAAGGTTCGAATGCCTGCGATGGCTTGGCTGTCAGTTACGTGGCGCCAAAGGAAAATTTTAATCTATAGCCACTTCGTAGAAAATACCTAACAAATAAGTATATTGCTTAACTGTTGCTCGAAACTGAATTTTAACGTAGGCATCGGTAGAATATTGTGTTCCAACTCATTTTTGGGTTCACCGTGCCTTGAAATAGCGCTCTTCAGAATAGAGGGTTCCGTGTCCAATACCAGCCATTAATGAACAACGAGAGGTAGATCTTGCGCCATACCTTCAAGATAATTCCTTGGGACACGTGGATACAGCCTACCATTTAATAAAAATCTTCAGGAAAGCAATTCAACTGTGAATGCCAAAATGCCTCACAACAGGCACCTTTCAGCATGGTGTCAAACTGAAAACTTTCGATATGAAGAGCGGAATGCTTTACGAAAGGATGCAAGAAATATTTCCAGCAGGCATTCAAAAACGTTGAATTAAAGCAGAAATGTAGTCGCATGGAGACTTTGAAATGATTAATTTTATGGGAGCATACATATTGGAATGAGGAGTAATATAAGGAAGAAATATTATAATTTAAACAGATAATTTAAATTAGGAAAGTAATGTTAATGCATAAAAAAGAAAAAAATGCTCATCACTAACTCAATGTCCGCTCGGGTGAAAAGCATAGTGGGTGGCAAATCTCTTATGAAATTATGGATCCCAACTGCTATGACTGAAGCCACCATCACGAAGAAGTTCAACCACAAACCAACCTTTGGCCTCCTGGAAATTAAAAATCTTCTAAATAGAATTGAAACTTATTGGATACAAACAAGTTACATAAACTTGTAGTATAGTGATTACATATGAAACCAAAGAAAACTAATCAATTTACATGCAATAAATTTCTTCCAAATTTTACATGAAAATAATTTTAATCTAATTAATTTACTTTTAAAAAGCATTTATATTTTAAACTCTAGTATCAATGATAAAATGCGATAATTTTTTGTTTGAAAATTTTTGTATTGTTGAATTCAATTGTTTTTCCCTTTTTCGGGGAATTAGTAATAATTTTAATATTTGATTTATAAAAAAATAATAACCATTCACCTAATCACACATACATACCTCATTATTAATAGAACAATTGGTATTGTAACTACGTAAACTTGAAAATCGGCAGCTAGATACCAGGAGTAAGACAGGCACTGAAATGAATGATGTTATAATATTGGAATATTAATTATGAAAATATAATATATAAATTTATGAAAATATATATATAATTATTAATGAAAATATATATATGTGTGTGTGTATGGGCTCTATCAGTTTATTCTCAGAAAATAATTTAACTTTATTGCTTAAATGATTTAATTATGGTTTTAGACAAAATAAGAAAAAACTATTTACATATTTACAAATGAATATTAAATAGCAATCTAACATCATTTTAGTTATAATTCGAAATTAGTCCAATATATCCATTCGTGTCTTCACGTCATCGCGTCTTTTCTCGTCCATCACCTCGTCGTTCGTCCTCTCCTCTTCTGTGAGGATGTGAATGGCCCTCTGGTGGTGCTTTCAATACCATACATATATACATACATATATATAGTTCATAAAATAACTTTGCTTTTTGGAGTACGGAACAGTATGTCTATTTTCTAAAAATTTCAGAAGCAGAGGACTTATAGATCATGTCTTTAGCATGTTATTGTTCAGAAGGTCCAAACCAAGCTTTATTCATCTTCTGTTTTTCCCAATTAAAAACACATCTCTTTTAATAATTCTAAAATTTGGAAGCCACAGAAAGGCTGTACACCAGTTGTAAATACCTGTTTCGCAAGTTCGTTATCTTTTCATTATCATTTATACCTACGTGCAATGTCACCTAGATAAGAATTAACATATTTTCATTTGCCAGTTCATTTAGAAGTTTCCTAGCTTATACAGGTAGCCTTTTATTAAATTTACCAAGAGACAGTTACAGCAAGAACTTCAGTCTAAAGTACAGTGGCATACCTCCAGCTGCATTTTTCTTAAAATCTTAATTTTACTACGTTCTTTCAATGTGATTCAATAAAAGAGTACTTAAGTGTTAATATATATATATATATATATATATATATATATATATATATATATATATATATATATATATATATATATATATATATATATATATATATATATCTGTGTGTGTGTTTGGCATTTGTAAAATTAAGTTCAATGTGATCCAACCATGCGTTCATGTTTTCAATTCTCCACTGCTAATTACTTACTATTATAAGTCTAAACATTCATATTAATTTTTTTTTAAAGATTAATCCTTATTTTTCACAGACCAAACTTCACTACCTATAAACATGATGATAGATTTATAAATCTTCATTTTGATTTCTTTAGTAACGAGTTCATTCTTAAATATGTATTGCAATAAATGGCCAGATTTAGATAGTAACCGTCGGGGCCAATAAATGCCACCACTGCACAACAGAATATGGATTAAAACAATATTATTCAAAACTTAATTCAAGAGCATCTTCTCTTTCATGATTGGTGCGCACGCTTTATCACAAAACACCCTGCTCTGCTTTGAAGTCATCCTGATGTCTCATTTTACGCTCCTTTTAATGAGTGTTTTATGTTATTGTTAAATTAGCTGAATTGTGAACATTATGTTTTTAACATCGCGCGCGTGCGTGCCGCGGTGTATATTAAAATGGTACAATCACTGTAATTAATCAATCACAACTCCTGTTAGATTAATTGAATCAAATACGGGAATTTCATTTTTTTCTGTAAGCTAGTTGAAAAACTTGAAGCCGGTGGCTTAGTGGTGGCGTTTCATGCTTCTATGGCACAGATCCGAGGATCGATACTCGGACTGGGTAAAATCGACTCATCCCTTTAGTGGGTCGATAAAATGAGTACCAAGCATGCTTGGGAACTAAACACTGGGGGTTTCGCCTTAAACTGACAACCAAATCTGAACATATACTTCGTTCCCAGGGCCTCTAGGTCAGGAAAACAGAGATGGGGACTGTAGGCCTTGGCTCACATGGGCTGTGGTGCCACAGAGTTTAGTTTAGTTGAAAATATTATTGGTAATAATATTTATTTTCCATTTGTGGATTCTGTAAGCTGGTTGAAAAGCTTAAGGAATGAATCATAACATTTACTTTTTATTTGAATCCTAGAATTAATTTTTTTTGGGGATATTATTACACCAGTTAATAATTGAACCAAAGTAAATGAAACTCCATACTTTTTCAATTTTAAAATTATCCACTGTAAGTGTATATCAAGTATTAGAACATTACGTTTAAGTGGATCGAATATGGTAACTATAATAATATTATGCAAATTATGCAACTTACCCCTTTAGGTTGACTTCTGTATAGATTGTTGATGAAGAGGAAGTTAGCCCACCAGTCTGTCTTGCAGCCATTGATAATGGGATCCATGTTTTCGTGCCACAAGGGCCCGTCGCCCATAAATGGAAGCAACGTGCTCACTCCCACGAAGAACATTTGAATTGGCAAAAATCTAATGCAGCCAAAAAAACCACGATTAGGAACGTAGGCAAATCAAAATTATGTACACTTGGTAGAAAAAATGTACAAGTGATGAAAAAAATTTATATATATATGCACCTCTTATATCATAAATATGCATAAATCGTTCTCAATATACATTGCTCAAAACAATTGAAGAATTACTTGTAATTTTTATTAAATGTAGGTCTATAATAAAATAATGATACAAGCAATTCTTTTGCAAAAATCAGAACAGACGCAAATTTTTCTCATTTTTAAAATACTCAGCAATTTTTGAATTTGATGTCGAAGACGACGCTTTAGCAGCAATCAATGAAGTTCTTCTTCATTGGCCTGACAGCCCAGGGTGGGCCTTTACCTTCCTCAGAAGTGCATACCAGGACCCCCTATTTTTGGATAAGGATCAATGAAGTTCGACTTTCAATTTAATGTAAGACAATTCAATTCAATGCAAGCGGAAAAGAACGATCGGCATTCAGCAAGCACATTGATATAGAAGTCTCAATGAAGTTATTAAATAACTACCCAATCAGAAGCTTGGAGAGTTGTTGGCCGGTTACAGGGGGCCAAACACAATCGATATTAGCAGAAAGTCAATAGCAAGGCACCATCGCACATTTGCCACAGGGAGTGAGTGGATTAGAGGAGAAATGAATGGCTGATATTCTCTTCTCTGACAAATCCCGTTTCTTTCTCCATCCTGATAATAGGCGTGTTGTATCTGAAGTGCTTCATGCTGACAGCTGAAGATGTATTGTTCAGGTAGTGAGAACAAAGCCAGCACAAATCATAGAAAAAAACGCTAAAATTTTCTGAGAGTTCCCGAACCTTTGAAACCTGTACCAACTGCTCTACCGAGCAGGTTTCGCCTGAACATATTCTTGAGTGCCTAGGGCTCTCTAGACAGGACTTAGTTGACAACCCTCTTCTGGTTTTGGATTTTTGTAGAGTGTACAACGTCATGGACCAGCGCTGCTGACCTTTGGGGGCATGCAACAACAACAATAGATTATTTAAGTTTTGAACCAAGGCACCAGAGATTGGTAAAACCTAGATTGAAAGCATTTTCATGATTGGTTATTGATTTGTTTCATTTTGGTGCCGGGACTTAGATGATAACGTTGGATTATACTCACGAACCTTTCTCGAATTCTGAATAACGTCAGAACAGTCAATTCAAGCTTTAAAGGTACTGTACATTTATACTATTTGAAATGGAAACTATCGATAAATTAAAATCAAAAAGAAAACTTGCTAGGATAATTTGTATTAAGTTAATAACGAAACTTGATATATTTATGCAAAATCTTGATTTTGATGAAATCCATGATAAGCAAATTTCAGAGTATTTATTAGAATTGGAAGAAAAACAAACTGAGATAAAAAGTTTTAGTGAAAAAATTGAAGAATTATTCACATGTGCTGCTGTTTTTGAAACAGAAATCAAAAGTTCGATGGAGTATGATGAAAACAGGTGACTCCAAAATTAAAATTAGAGTTATATTAATTAAGTTTAAAATTAAGGAATCACAGTTTTAAATAATGTTAATGTTTTAAATATTAATGGTAGTAAACATATTCCGTTTCTATTAATTAGCCTAAACTTAGCATTCCAACTTTTAATGGTGATTCTACTACATTTTTAGAATTTTTTAATAGTTTTTGTAGTGCTATAGATTCAAATGAATCGTTAAATAATATTGATAAATTCATTTATTTAAAATCTTTTCTTTCTCTGGGGAAGCTTAAGGAAAGGTGGCAGAATTTGCCTTAACGGAAGAAAATTACAAATCGTGTTTAGCTTTGTTAATAGACAGACTTATATTAATAAAAGAACTAGTAAATATTATTATATTTTATACTTACGAAACACATTCAGAAATATTACAATATTACTCCCACGTGTTTCCATTATTTTGATAACCAGTGTGGTACTAAACATTAACATAATAGTTGACATTTTCTTCAAAATGTAAGCTTGTGCTTTCTGTGTTGACCTTTTGTTTAAAGATAAAAATGTGCGAATGAAACAGCAACTTCTATTGAAGAATGTCGCGCTGAGAGAACATTGCTGCATTTAAAATATCCCATCAATCATCGCTTCGCAATTATGGCGGAAAGACTCAAGCGTTGAAATCCCTATTTGACCATGGTTGAAAATTATAACTTTACTGTTTCGATTGATAGAAATGTGTATATAGATACATATAACAGTAACCTAATGTAAAAGCAAATAACTCTATTGCTAAATATTTTACCTATAATTAAAATATTAGTAAAAGAAAAGCTACATTAATAAAGGAGTGTATAGCGTTTCAGTATAAATGAAACTAGTTCTTAAAAAATATCCATTTCTATTTATATTTTTCGTATACAGTTTGTTGCTTTCTTATCATTTTTCTTATGTTGCTACACGTCAAGAAAGAAGAAATGATCTTGCAAACGAATTCTTCCAGTTTTTATGACTTTCAATTTACACAAAGTGTTGTAAAATGCAGTAGTATATTATTTAGTTCGGCATAATCCTTTCGGTGACTCACTTTTCAATTAAAATTTTCAGCGGATTTTATCATTTTTCTAGCAATCTGGACTTCCTAAGGCGTCCGAAAGATCGAGAATACTAAAGCTGTCGACAACATTCTTTTTATCTTTTTTAAACCCTAGTGTATACAACATCAGAGGAATGTTGTGTTTAACAACAGAATGCTATGTCTTACCAACGGATTTTTCATTAGAATATTCTTAAGAGATTAATTATTTATTATAATTCAAGTAGATTTTTTTAAAAAAAATCCCAGTATTTCATCATCTTTTTCTTACTAACCTCTCTGATCTGAAATCAGATCAGAAGCTCTCTGGGCTGCTGGAGCACGCAAACCTCATACCACGAAAAAAGGAAAATACCATTGGGTGGACAGTATTTCATAATTTTATTTATGTTTTACATTATTAATCAGATGTAAGTTTTCTTATTTACAAAGAAATTTTATCAGAAAAATAGTTACTTCATCTTGGCAACATTTTTTAATTACCAATAATTAAAAATATATGCCAGAAGGATTATATGGCATCTGTACTAATTATTGTACAAAAAAAAATCATGGGGAGAAAATATATATAATATAATAACTAGTTTACCTCCATATTCTATGAATGATGAAATAGAAAACATTGGGTATTTTTCCAGTCTTCTTTGATATATCTATTCCTATGTAAATGCCTAATAGACCACTGAAAAACAATTATTGTTATTAGTAGCGTAGTAAAATTTTCAATGTTTTTAAATTAAAACCAAAATAATTAAACAAATTCTGCAATTTAAAAATCGCATGTAAATTTTAAATTTTATAAATAAAAATTTATAAATTAATGATTACACACGAAATTTTTTTTATTTGATAGAAATAAAATATTTTGTATTTGATATTAAAATGATTTAAATTTGTTTTAAATTTATTTGTATTTTTCCGTGAATCAGTATAAAGAAAAATGATTCCATAAAATTTTTATGCTTAATATTTACCTCATTATTTACATCATACTATATGAATGTACAACAACTTACCTCATAAAAAAGAAGTTATCCACCAATAAAGAAGCATTTGTAATAGAATTGAAAATAAATTGACTAGTCAACTCAATTGTAATTTGTAAATACTCTGAAATAAGAAACACTTTCATAAATTTGAACGAATGGATATTATATACACATATATAATTAAAATAATAAAAATTCATACAGTTCACAATAAATATGAAGAAAATGAACATTTTTTCTTTATAATAAGCGTAAATATTGTCTGGTTTAAATTATTCTCTATCGACATAAAATCCTATAACCAAAGCATGCTCAATTTTTTTTTATTTCAAAGCGTTTTGTACATTATTTTTGAACATTAAAATCTAAATTAGCGTTTTTTTTTTTTTTGATAACAATCTCAACCAGTTGATAATTTTTGAGAATATCAAATTTAATCTGATATGAAAATATTACTATAATAACTAACTTGAATGCACTCTTTAATACATTTTCGACCAGTAAACTTTTCACATTCAATCGTGATCAGAAACAGATGTTTGTATCCATTCACGTTGAGCTTCACAGTGTTCTGTTATTATGAGAACCTATTTGAATGGGCGCACTTGTAGACAGTTGAAATACTTATAATGTCATCAGGCAACGTCTTCACAAACTATTGCTTTCGTCAAGAGTTTGGCATCGAATGCTTAGCCAAACCGGGATATGACTGAAATGGAGAGTTTTTTCTTTCAGTTTATATTTTCTTTTCTATTCCAAAATTGAAGTGTGTAAGCATTTACGGCGAAATATTATCACATAGCTATATCAGGGACAGAATGATATAGATTCTCATAAACATCAATAAGGAATAAAAACAAAGGTTGCAAATAATCTGTTCAGAAATCATTACAAATAAGTACAGTAAAAGCTCTTTATTCGCGGGTATATGTTCCACATAAATATGCCGCGAATACAGAAACCGTGAATACGGGATGGTAATTTATATGGGATTATAGGGGATACGTTCCTAGGTGACAAAAAAAGCAAATAAATAAAAAAATTAATTTAATTGAAGTTTTTGAACATTTTGATTAACTATCTTAAGACTTACGCAATAATTTGAATAATTTTTTTTTTTTTTTTTTTTTTTGCTTGGCAGTTTTTAAAAGCTTCTTTAATTCAGACACACGCAGCAGTCCCATTATCCTCTTAAAAATAAGATTTCGTTCCATAGACGGATCAATGTTCATAAAGAAATCGCAAAGCTCATTTGCCATTCTTTAACCTTCACTAAGACTTTTCAAATTAAATGTCACGTTTCCAGTACTTGTTGAAGCCTCTTACTCAATGGACTGTGAATTTAACATTCCCTTCAAATCGGTTTCAGTCAAATCTTCATCTTGAGATTCAAGAAATTCCTGAATGCCAGTTGATTCTATCTGTTCGAACCCATCTCGTCCTATTCCATTCGCGATTTCGGCTATGTTTGCAGTCAAAGTTTGAACTTGCACAGATTCTTCATGATTTTCCGCAGTCAGAGCAGGCCATAGTTTTTTCCAGCATGACTTCAATGTATGTGGCTTCTTTTTTCAAGTCGCGAGAAGGATTAACGAGGATTAAACGATCTGTAAAGCATCAATAACTTAATGACACAATCTCCAGATGCATTAGAACATAGCAGCAGTGTAGTTCTATCCTTTGCTGCCTTAAATCTAGGAACAGGCTTTTCGCTTTTAAAAATGAACGTTTTTTTTTTTTTGGCATTCTCTTCCAAAACAGTGCAGTTTCGTCTGCATTAAATACTTGCTCAGGTTTTTATCTTCTATCAGTTACTAGGTTTGCATGCTTCTGGATATCGTTCTGCTGCAGCAGTGTCAGCAGATGCTGCTTCTCCAATGATTTTATTGTTATGCAATGATTGTCTCACCTTAAATGTATTGAACCAACCTTCCGATGCTTGAAATCCTTCATCTGTACATTCACCACTACAACTACCATCAGATTCTTTAAAATGAGCGCTTTGCCTTCTCCCGGACCATTGGACCCCTCAGGGGCACCCTTTTTTGGTTGCAGTCTTCGATCTATAATGACAGCGCCACTTCGATTTCTTCTATTGCTGGATCACGAACAATTTTCACTGACAGTGAAGCTGAAGCTACAGGCGACCTTATTTTATCTTCGGATTTTTTTATCGATCGTACAGTTGATTCGTTGACATTGAATGAGCGTGATATGGATGCAAATGACTCTCCAAGGCGTAAACGATCAAGCATTTCTATTTTCGCTTAAAGCAGTATCACAGATTATTTTTCGTGTCGAAACTCGTTTCTCATTTTTTTAGTTGATATTATAAATTAGAAAAAAAAACAGTAGAGACGTGTTACTCCATCACAATTTTTGTAACGAATGTGAAAGACGAAACAATAAAACACGCAAAGCGGGTTTTACCATTGAACGGAAAAGCAACATTTAAAAATATACTTTATTCATTGAGTAATAAGGTTGCTTTCATTCTGTTTGTTTACATTCTCAAAAACATTGCGGCGTAGGAGGCTTATGTCCAAGTCCTCGGCGATATCATCTAACAATATACTTTAGGCAAAGTTGTAATAAGATCTATTTTACTTTTTTATTAGTCCATTTGACGGCATTTACAAAGGATATTAGGTTGGATACCTATTGGAATCCCCTTTTATTATTATGTATGTACTTATTAGATCCGCGAATAATGAAAATGCTAAAGAAGGAAGCGCGAATATGGAGCTTTTACTGTACCTCTTTTGAAGGTGATTTTTATTTCAAAGAATTAAACCGAAATATTTGTTAAAATAATAATAAAATTTAAAGTTAAGACATAGCGTTGCATAAATCTTACAAATATTTTAAATGATACATAAAATGTTGTTTGCAAAAGTATTTAATAAGTTTTAATAGAGCAATTTGTATAAAGAGGAGCACAATTAAATAAATACCAATTCACTGCTATGAGTAAGTTACAGTATTGTTAAGGGCTCACCATCGCCTAGACACGGGCTCTTCAAAACGGAGGGTACCGGGTTAGATCCCAGCAGATATCGAACAACAGTAGAGGGATGTTTGCATGCACAGCTGTCGGCTTCTGAAGTTCTTACAGCCCGCTATCAATGAAAAGTTCTCTAGGAAGGAAAATTGCCTTTTGGCAGCCATTAAGCAGTATCAATGTGTTGAAACTCGGGGCCCACAGTGGCTTACAGATAGAACACATCTCTTCAGAGCGAAGGTTTCTAGGTTCGATCATGCCCACTGTTGAGCAACGGGGGATGGAAGCTTTACTTTGTCTTCCATATGCACGTCTGTCAAGTTGGATGCTTGGAATTTTCCTGGTTTCCTCCCTTGCGACACTAGAATATGACCCACTGCCTATGAAAAATCTTCTCGGAAATGTATTAAAATGCCTTGCAATGGTCTTCGGATGTTTACATCAGAATACCGCGGTGTTAAAATGACGATGCAGCCGTCTGTGAAATAAAACAACGGCGCAGGTCAGCATAAAACTGTGTTTTCAGTGCTTTGGAAATGCACATGAAGAAATGATGTAGCATTGAAGGCAGATAAATGTGCTTCTCAGTGGATTTTGAAGCTACATTAGGTGAGGTGACAAAACTTTCAGAAATGTGTGTCAGAAGGAATAACGCGATGAAGCTCGTCTAACTCTTTCATCGAGGCTGATTGGTGAGGGCATCAGTCTCATTAGTTCCAGCTTCGTCATGTTGATGAAAGTCGCAATGTCCTCCCAGGGAAATGATACTTTTTGGAGTACTGCAGCCTAGTCCAAATGGCGAAGAGTCCCAAGCAGCTCTTTCCACCTAACCGGTAGAGACCAGCTCTGTTAGTTGGAAGCTGGTGCAACAAAAGTTGCGACTCTAGGCAAGAATAGGCTTCGGAGATTTGGTTGAGGAAAGCTTGCGCATGCTCCGTACAAGGTCCTTTGTGAATTTTTGGCTACAGTTGAAGCCATAGACATGCTCACCATAGACATAGATGGTGTCTTCTGGGTAAGGAGATGGGAAAGTGGGCATCGTTGTGGAGACGTGACCAAACAATTGGTCATTTCGCCTCCTGGTTACAATGCACATTTATAAACTCAAATAGCAATTACTTATTTTTGAATAAAACAACTTCAAAATTCAATTATTGGTGGGTGTTTGGTTAACATTCTCTGCTCCTTTTATTTGTTTTCTTCATTTGTACCAAAAAATACCATTATATATATATATAAATATATATATATATATATATATATATATATATATATATATATATATATATATATATATATATATATATATATATATATATATATATATATATATATATATATATATATATATATATATATATATATATATATATATATATATATATATATATATATATATATATATATATATATATATATATATATATATATATATATATATATATATATATATATATATATATATATATATATATATATATATATATATATATATATATATATATATATATATATATATATATATATATATATATATATATATATATATATATATATATATATATATATATATATATATATATATATATATAATATATATATATATATATATATATATATATATATATATATATATATATATATATATATATATATAATATATATATATATATATATATATATATATAATATATATATATATATATATATATATATATAATATATATATATATATATATATATATATATATATATATATATATATATATATATATATATATATATATATATATATATATATATATATATATATATATATATATATATATATATATATATATATATATATATATATATATATATATATATATATATATATATATATATATATATATATATATATATATATATATATATATATATATATATATATATATATATATATATATATATATATATATATATATATATATATATATATATATATATATATATATATATATATATATATATATATATATATATATATATATATATATATATATATATATATATATATATATATATATATATATATATATATATATATATATATATATATATATATATATATATATATATATATATATATATATATATATATATATATATATATATATATATATATATATATATATATATATATATATATATATATATAATATATATATATATATATATATATATATATATATATATATATATATATATATATATATATATATATATATATATATATATATATATATATATATATATATATATATATATATATATATATATATATATATATATATATATATATATATATATATATATATATATATATATATATATACACATATACATATATATATATATATATATATATATATATATATATATATATATATATATATATATATATTTTATATATATGCCATTTACAAACACATCAATATTCATTCGTGAAAAATATCTTACATTTTATACATTGATGGGAAATTACTGATCACTTACTCAGAACGTTGAAATTTAAGTGGAAATAAGTGTGGCCAAAAATGATCCAGCACATTGTAAAAAACCGGATGCCGTGGAGCACACACAGCTGGTCGGCACCCGCCTCAACGTCCATCAACAGGTTCCAGTTATGAAGGATCGAAAAACTCAAGGCGAATTTAGTTTTGTAACCTACAATAATTAAACATCATTGCGTTAAATACGTTTAACCATAATTAATTCCAGAACGAATGAAGATTCGTGGCCATTGTTATTTAGAACAAAATTACATTAAAAATGAGTGTAAATAAGTACACAAATATATACTTCTAATGATTTTATTAATTTTATTTTTCCTCATAATATATATATTGTTAAATATTTTTATATTTCGAGAAATATCTGAACGCTTTATTGATTTAAAAAAAACATTCTAGGCATATTATCAAATGATTTCAAATTGTTATTGTACCATAGTCATAGAATATATTCAAAGATTTCTGAAGACTTTTTGAATGAGTAAAATATTAATTCAGACAAGTAAAATGGGTCGAATTTGAGCATTTTTAACTCTCTTTGTTTAGATTTGCAAAAGTTAATTTTATTACTTGATTTAATATAGGAATGAAAAAAATATTTTATAGGTTAAAATTTTACTTTCATTTAAATCAGGAATCCAAAGAGACATATATAAAATTATAAAATATTATTCATTAGAACGTTTTTATAAAATTGCTAAATACTTAAAAATTTATAAAAAATACTTCTAAAAAAGCAATAATACAGGATTAATACGTTGTTCCGCAAAAGTTCCTGAAATAAAAGTTTTCCATAAAATATATAGTTGTCTGAATGCCGAACTGCACAAAAAATGCCTTTGAATAATGTAAACAAAGAACATTATGCTTAAACCCAAAATACGTGAGATACCAATTAGGCTTATTAGGTTAGGCTCTTAAAAAGTGCC
This sequence comes from Latrodectus hesperus, assembly GCA_037975125.1. Lineage (NCBI taxonomy): Eukaryota > Metazoa > Arthropoda > Arachnida > Araneae > Theridiidae > Latrodectus > Latrodectus hesperus. The sequence continues at coordinate 136,857 of JAJQOW010000087.1, forward strand.
TGAAAAATGAAACAATGAAAGAAATATGTATAAATATGCTGTCGTAAAAAATTTTGAAAAGTCAAAAATTGTGTTAAAATTTACTGAAGGTTAATTACAAGCAAGAAATCTCTGAGTTCACTCAAGCCTTTTTTTTGTGTATGTGGTCTTTTATTGCATGTTTATTCCACGACATTTTTTGTACGATATATAAAAATTTCTATCAAATTAGAATGCACGTTACGAAATTGTCAATAAAAAATAAATCAGTTTGATCGGCTAATTAGTTTTTTTTCCGTTTTCTCTTATGTACTTCATCAAATTACATGAGTTTTGCATTTACCAATCACATTACATGTGCATTGCTACCCCATTACGAAGCGAGTGCGTGCTGTTCCTTGATGATGCTTCCATGTTCCTAATTTGATTCTGGTGAACGTTATTTTTCTTATTACCAAATTCACAGCTTCATTTTAAATGCTTCCGTTATTCCTGTGAAGTGCGCTTCCCTGCCTTGCCTCTGGTGACCTGATTTCGCTTCAAAAAGCACACCTCCTGGTCACCCACTGAGGTTATGAGTCACTTTCTAGGGAAGATTCTTACATACGCGGTCCTTAGACACCGCATAAAACACATTATTTTTAATGGTGCTGGGAAGACTGTATTTTATAGTTTTGAAGCTCTACTCTTGAAGTTTTGCGCGACTTTTAAGCGTTTTCTTCAATCCAGTCCCATCTACAACACAAAAATATGTTTGAATGCATACAAGAAACAGAAGTAATTTTAAGGTTGAAAAATCCTAATTGAAATACTTTTCAACGTTGTTATCTGGCTCTTAGTATTTTTTGCAATTCTAACTCAATCGAAAATATCAGTTCAACGAAATAATTTACGAGAAACAAATGGTTTAGATATTATTCATAGGAAATCAAAGTCACGCTAACATTTTTAACTAAATGTAGAAAAGTAATTTTTATTTCCTTTTGCAAAAGAAAAAATATTACTTTTCGCTTCATTTAACTAGTGTCAGTCATTTTAAGCACATGAGTTACGTTAAATTTTTTTTTAAAAAATTAAACAGAATTCATACTTTTTTCTATCAATTTTGTAATGGACACCATGAATGTTCCAAATGCTTCCCGCTTAAGTCTCTTTAAAAGCTTCTAAGCTGAAGTGAAAAAAATCCTAAAATTAGTAGGGAAGATGTCAGAAGGAATACAAAATTGGGGTTCGCTTTTAGCAATAGAAATATTTCGAAAGAGTCACTATCATGAGCATTGTTCAGCAATTAATAAGGGCATTCAAATTAAAGTAAAAAATATATAAACAAGAAATTTAAAGTTTTTTATTATTTGTTATGAAAGTTTTTATTTATTGAATGAAGGAAAGCCCTCTCGAAGGAATGGAGATGATTCTACTTTTTTCTAAGGACGCAACCGCCTGTCAGATTTTTGAATGACTTGAAAATAAAATGACCAGATCTTCGATCTGTCACGAATTTATTGACGATGCGTACTTCAGCGCAGTTTCATATTAACATAAAACGACATCTAAAAGCAAAGGGTCATTTGTTAATGAGATATATTGACGATAGTTTAAAAAGCAGTATCAGTTAATCATCACGCATTTGTAATTAGAAATTCCTTTTTCAAAATATTGCTTCTGTGCGGAATTACCTGTAAAGGCGCTAATGATATTTCAACATAAAAAAAATTCAGTATGGATTTCAATACAAATTTCTTTAGTTTCACTGCATATAACGAAATAAAATGATTTGACAGAACAAACTTCTTATAATATGCATTTAAAAAATATAAGAAGCTGATAAAACAAATAGACATTATTTTCTACTATATGAAACATTTTAACTATTGATATATGTACATGATGTGATAAACTATTAGTTTAAATTTTTAATGAAATAAGTGGTAATATACTTATTGTATTTAACTCTTAATATGAATTTTTTAACAATAAATTATCAGCTGAAATAGATAATTATCCTAATATAGAAACTAGTTTTATTATATAAAAACAATATATCATATAATAATTATCATCCCTATAAAAATAATAATTATCATCAAATAATCAATAAAGCCATCGGAAAAGAAATGTATGTGAAAATCATCATATAATCAATATATCTGAAAAGTAAATAGTCATAAATTACTATCCAAGGATATTTTTATTATTTATTTTATTTTTTGTGACAGCTTAAAATTTTACGTAAAAAAATACTTACTGAACATTTTTGTAACAATTTATTTGACAATAAAAATTCTGTAATAACAACAAGTCAAATAGAATTTTCTTCATTTAATATTATTGAAATTATTTAACATAATGCTTAGTTTAACAAAAATATTCAATATATTCCTAATATAATTCGCAATTCATAATTTATATATATATATGAAAAGATGTGTATACGAATATTTTTTTCTAATGGCGGGCACACAAGGATGACTGAACCCTATGCCACAACAAGACCAGAAACTGCTACTCATTTATCATTACCCAGCGAGCACCTGTGAACCAAGTCACGGAGACGAGTAGCGTTACCCGCGCCATACCACCACAAACCCGTTTATAGGGTGGGTCACATTCATACCACAACATACAAACATCACAGAAGAGATGACAGAGAGAACAGAGAAGGAAAGAAACATCCATGCCGGAACCGGGATTTGAACCCGGGACCAACAGCTCAGGAGTCAGGAACGCTAACCACTCAGCCATCGGTCGGCACATACGAATATGAAAGGATACAATACGCTGAATTATTATATTCTTTATCAAAAAGTATTACTTAGTTTTTTCTTGTCTTCTTTAAAATTTGGATACTTCTTCTGGAATTGGAGTTCAACATATGTTCCATAAATGACTAGGATTACCAAAATACCAATCACACATCTGCAAAAAAATAGAATTTGTTTAAGTAATAATACGTAATATACAATCCTTTAGAAAATTATCGTTAAACATATTACTTCAAAATTAATTTCCTGGATTAGTGTTATATTTTTATTTATAACAGAACACTAATCCAGAGAAATAAGAATGTTTTTCCTTTTTAAGACTGTTTTTCAAAAAATTTGAATAGAACATACAATAATTGTTACATATTTTTTATGTTAATTAGCTTTTTTCAAAAAAAAGTTTGAAAGTAGGTTAGTATGATAGAGATAAGATTTGAATTTAAGGACTATTTTTTTCTGATATGTATATAGGAAATTTTGTAGCAAATTTAGTTCTGTCGATCTGTCAGAAAAACAGGGGTGAAAATGTCAAAAATTGTGTTGATACAAGTCATCTGAGATTGTGCTTCAGATACCATGTCTTCATATAGATAGATGTGAGATGACTGTAATGCTCTCTGTCAATTTATTTTTATTGAATGTCTATAAAAAGGTAAACACATTTTGATATTTAATAACTTATAAAATAATGAAAATATCCAATTTATTGGATTTATACACAGTATAAATTACACATTTCATTTATAGTTAACGCTGCCATAGAAATTTTTAATTTCCCACTTGAATATCATTTATTTTACAAAGATCATCAGCGCATGTCATTAATTATTGCAAGATTCGTCTGTAAATATCCCCTGCACGTGTACATTTTTCTCATAAACTCTTGGCAAAGAGAGACACGCAACATAATGTGCACTTTTGCTGTGTTCTTTGACGTTTCTTTTTTATTCCATGGGATATTTTATTCAACTATATATATAGAATGGCAACACCAACCTTGTTACCATCGTTCCCAGTTGTTTAAATAACTATTCATTAGAGAGATTTTTTTCGATACAATTTCTTTGCAATGCTGACCACGGCCGGATTTTTTCCATTGTTTGCTTACAGAAGGGAAGTATCGGATGTACGATGAATAAGAGGCCAGATGTGTAAAGGACATCGCTTATGGGAGGAACGTATGATGAATAAAAGGTCTGATTCGTAAAGAACATCGTTTAAAAGAGGAGAGTTAATGAATAAGAGGACTGAACTTCAGTCGCTGTGAGATACACCTACACATACAAAGCGGTGCATAGGAGCCCCGGACTGAAAGCTAAGGTTTGGTGCACTCTCTGACCACCCAGCGCCTCGCAATTTGGATCCAGGGGACGAGGGGACGCTCTCCTCATCTTCCACGCAGCTTCGGAAGGACTTTGGACCTCCCACATTAAATGAACCCACCAGCAACCCAATGAGGGAGAATGTGGTCACCCTCTGAATCGCTGACCGCGGCGAATGATGCTACCCTCTGCTGAACTTAACGAGAGCTACCGGAGCAGACACAAATGCATAACGAAACCTATTTTATTCAAAAACTTTGAGACACTGAAATTCTCGGTGTGGTATACCTGTCTCTAGAAATAATGCTTTCATTTAATTCGCCGGAGCAAAATTTTTAACGAGTCCCTTTTAGCGATGCAAAAATGGCAACAGCAGTAAACATGAATAGGAGATGGTCGCTCTCCCAGGTCATGTGATAAGCAATAGTAGAAAGGCCGAATAGCAGATGGGGAAAGATGCGTGGAATGAATTTAAATTATTGGAATAAAATGCGCTAAAATGATAAGAATAATAATAATTAGGAAATATTAACAATAAAAATATAAATAGTTATAAAATAAGAATGATAAAAAGTTTTTTCTATAAATATATATCTCATAATTTAATGTTTTGTCTTGTAAAGTATGTATGTAAAATACTTGTAAAGTATGGCTTTTTGGTGGAATGCTAAAAAATTAGATTTAATAGAATTAGCAACAGAATTAGGTCTCTCGAAACCTGAACGTGCAAAAACAATTCATTTAAAACATATTATTACGGAACCAGAGACGTATGATAAAGAGTTTAGTAAGAATTTATTAAAGTAGGATAATATTGAAGATCGAATTGCATCAGAAATAGCCGCCAAAACGTTGACTGACCGTGAGCATGAACTTGAACGCTTACATATCCAAAATAGAGTTCAAATTGTAAATATTTCAGATTTAAGTAGCTAATAGGAAAGTAAAAACGTACACACAGATTTTCGAAAGTTAATGCACGAATATAAAATCAAAGATGGGTACATAAATTTTTATTTAGTTTTGTTGCAGGCTTAAGTATTGGCTTAAGTGAAGAGTATTGGGTGTCACAATTATTGGGACTGCTCCCATATGAAATTACGCAACTAATAGCGCGTGAAAACGAAAATAATGCAAATAATTATAAATATGTAAAATCGTTATTGCTTAAGATAAGTGCTGATAAGTTTAGATTTAAATTTTTAAATCATGTTAAAAAAGCAGAAAGTACATGGAAGGATTATTCATTCGAATTACAAAACTATTTTGGGGAATAGATAACGGGACTCGAGATTTCAGATTTTAATAGTTTAATTATTACAGAATATTTGAAGAAACAAGTAAATTCTACAACTCGGGAACATTTTGTAGACGAATGGGTTAAACTATTTCTCCAGACCTGTTAGCAGATAAATTGGATAATTATGATAATGTTCGATCTATTAACAGTTTTAAATTAAAAAAGATTCATCGAATTATAATTCTGGTAATGAAAAATTTCAGCTAGAAAAGAAATCATTTCCATTTAGTGAAAATAATGGTATTAATCGAAAAAAGTTAGTCGAATATTCGAAATGAAAAAGGGGAATTCAAATGTTTTAATTGTAATGATTATACTCATATATCTCGTGAATGCCTGGCACCGAAGACTTTTACTTAATGTAGGAATGTAAAAGTCAAGGTCGTTCACAGCGCATGTGTAAATTAGAAACCGATCAAAAGCGGGAGGGGAATAATTTGTCCGTCAGTCAAAACAATTCCGATTCAAGAGCATCGTCGGCGCCAACGAATTACTTAAAAGATGCTTATTATTTTGGAAATAAAGTGATAGCATTAATTGATACAGGAAGTAGCTGTTGCCTTTTAAAAGAAAGTATCACGATAAAAATGAATCTGAATATGACACCAGGTAGCAGTAATTTATTGGGTTTTCAAAATCAAAATAATCCAGTAACTGAGGCTCTTGGAAAAGCTGTAGTAAATATTCGTGTAGATGATGTAGTTGGGAAATTTATTCCTTTATTCATTGTCAAGATAATTCCCAACCATGCGGTTTAATGTTAGATAGAATATGGTTAGATTTACTCTACATTGCTTTTACAAGTATTGGGGTAGTCTAAAATTTAACAAGCTTAAAAAAAACCCTTTTCGGATGTTACCACAAAAAACCTTTTGTTTAAAATAAAGTAATCGAATAACAAGTAATTTCTATTCAATAAATAACACAAAAAAAGAAATACATATTTAAGAAAATCTAATGCACAGAGAAAAATTATCATCATTATCACTCTTACACCGAAAAATCTATATCACTATCAATTCTAAATTCTCTTTCAGAATCCGATCAGTAATATATTAGATCTACCGGAATGTTCTGTCAGTTGCTGAAACCAGAGAGACCTTTTTCTGACAACATCGGAGGCGCAAACTCTTCGGAAGGCAGGGGCGGTGGGGGAATATTCAAAGTGGGAGTCACATGCATGAAGTCAGAAGCATTTTGAGGGTCAAGTCGTCGTATCTTTTGAAAATTTAAAGAAAAAATCCATTCGAAAAAATATAGTCAGCAACTGGATAATATAAAGGAAGTGGTTTAAGAAAAGAGGCCGCTGATGTTCCAAGGAAAAGCAGTTGAAGAAAAGAGTTCTTCAAAAAATTACAGAACTTAGATGGGAAAATCTGTCCCAAACATCATATTTTCCGGACTTATCACCCTACAACTACCAGTTGTTTTTCCTTACAGAATTGTTTGAAGGGCAAAACAATTCAGAAATGAAGAAATTATCAATAAAGCACTGTTTCAATTTTTCGCATGAAAAGATGAAACATTTTTAAAAATGGGTTTGCAAACCACCCTCACGCTGGCAAGAAGCCGTTAATAACAATGGCAATGGTACTATTTAATACAGTTTATTGACGTTATGAAATATTTGTTTGATTTCTTTCAAAAATGGACAAAACTTTCCGCTAGACCTAATATATTCTCTCAATCATTTTCTAACAACTGTTTCTGATTAGAAAGAAGTGGTTCGTAATAAAGTTAGGGGCGGTAAATAGTTCGCAGTTTTGTGTACAACTAGCGACCTCTGTTCATCAAAACGTGAATTAAGCGCCCAATACTGAATGTAATTTATTCCACCGGTTGAATGGTTAAAAGAGCATCCAGAGAGCTGAAAGAGATATACTTACAGAATGGGTATTTGAAAGTACTCCAGAACTAAATGCTGTTTCGTTTCACATCTAGGTACAGTTACGTTGGCGGGAAAGATGTTTTTTAAAACTGAAAGAAAGAGATTTATAAATGTTTATTTAAATTATTTTTTTATTTAAAATTTACTGATTAGAAATTCTGTCAAAATAACATCTGCCCTTGTTCTGTGAAATATTATTTATTTTATAACATATATTTTATATTTTGTTAATACTGAAGCACTCATTTCATCTGTAAATACACCATTATGTCTACAAAAATACTTAAAATATGTTTCTAAGCATGTCGTAAATCTAAACAAGCTTTCATTAGAATGAAACTTTCATTAAAAACTTGACATAAATGCTTTGAGAAGCAAATTTATTTCCACAACTTTTCCTCTCTTCACGTTTGTAATTTTTGAAGGGAACGAAATCTTTCTCGAGTTGCAAATATTTTCAATTGAAATCGCATTCAATAAATAATATTTTAAAGCTGAAAACTAATTTAGGTACTTAAAGATTTTCATTAAGTTCATTAGCTTTTTATTGTGACTGTTGATTCATAAGTACATAACAGGAATATTAATTATTTTTAATTAATTATTACTATTTTAATTATTAAAACTTTCAAGTTTGAATACGTTAATATTTATAATAAAAATTAAAGTAAGTTTAAAAATTTAATTTTTGTAAAGTTGAATTGAAAGAAAGTTCTAAAAATGTGTATCTTCAAATATCTGATTTTTTCAAAAAATTTAAGAATGTTTAAACTACTTATTTCCTGGGAAAAAAATGCTCCAAGAAAGCTGAACAGAGGCTCACCCAGTTGCGAAACGTTGAAGATGTCTTCTCTGGAGCAGGTTGAAGGCACGCAAATACCAATGCGGAAAGGAAAATTGTAGAACAGCTGCAGGTAACCCGTCACTTCACCGGCGATCTGAAAAATGCACTCTGTGCTCTCAATTCTTTCTATCACATTATGATACATACATTTTAGTAAAAAAATTGCAGGAATGAATTTTTTATTACTTTTACTTGCATCAAAGAATGCAAGTCTTGGTATATAAAAAAGGATATTGTTTAAAGTGAAACTTTATAAGAAAAATCATTGATAATTGATTTGTTCAAATGAAATATAAATTTTGGTGTTCTTTTGATATGTATAATTAAAAAAAATACTGCTACCAAAATGCGATAATGTTCATTCTTTTGTAATTAATTGGAAAACTATTGCGATTTCATCTTTACATGAACCTGTAACTGTTGCTGTTATGACAAGCGAAGCTGATGCGAAATGAAGTCATCAGAGCACCACGAAAGAGAAAGCAGGTCTTTTCTCTCTCCACCAGAGGATTCACATTTTGACTTTGATCTGGAGGGGGAGGAATTTTTTCCAGATCATTGCACCTATGGTCAACGACCGACCGCAAGACTTCCGATTCTACAGATATAACGAGATGCATGTGTTCGGTGGATCTCTGGCGGCATTGGGAATCGAACCTAGCTTTTCCGGATGGAAGACTTATTACAGTTGCATTTTGAAGGGTTCCCTCTCTGTAGAAGCTCAGAGCAGCTTTGACATTACGTCGAGAACGCCACAAGACTGTTTCATGTGATTCTCTCCGGAGTACATTTCTGTGTCTCAAGAGAGAAAATCCAGGAAGCTCTCAAGTACCGAAAGTCGTGCCTCCTGTACCTAGCCCTGAGTTGGACTCTATCAAAATCAGACGGGTTGCAATCTTCATCATTTAGAAGCAGAAGACCCTCGCCTGCAGTTCCCGTAGAGATGGCAAAAACAGTTGATTTTCGATAACTAGTTATCAACGTTACGTTCCAAGGAAATAACATGTTCTAAAAAGCGTTATAAATAACGGCTTTTTGAAAATTTATTCCAAGAAATCCGTTCACTTTGTCCTTCTTGGAAATTCTATGGAGCGAAAGAAAGCTTTCGTGGGGTGATAAAACTAGTTTATTGAGGAAATGAAGTGTAGGGTGTATTTTAGTGACTGAGCATCGAAAATCACTTACTGAAAGAAATTTTAATGATTTTTGTTGTATTTATTATTCAATTTTTTAGGAATTTCCTGAATTATTATACGGAAGTTCAACGTTTAAATCTAGACTGATTTTCATTTACTTATTTTTTTAAAAAATTGCAATGGATTAAATTAGATTTATATCCATATATTTTTTTACTGTTAATTGATTTTTCTCAGTTAAAAATTCTTAAGTAATGTATATTTGCATAATTTGTTTCCCAAAGATCTTAACTGTGCTTATTAATAAATTCTTTATTACTTTAATGTATAAAATATATCTAAATTTGAATTTTTTTAAACCAAATATAATTCAGTTTCTCACAAGATGAATTTAATTTATTCCTCAATATAATTTCTATTATAAATTCTTACAAATTATAACTAATGTTTCTTTTACACTAAGGATTACTATTGAGTATATCACTTATATGCTCGAACAAATTTTAAAATATATCTTCTTGGAGAAAGTATTTCTCTCATTAGAGACACGATATAATTTAAAAGTTGAATTTTGATCGAAATTTCTTAATTTTACAATCTTATCAAATTATAACCCTGCGATTAATCAATATCCATGGGCAGCATCCGTCATTCTTTGCGGTGCATTAGAACCGAATTCACAATTTTCAGAGCAAAGTAACGATAATTTAACTAGCGATATACACACTAAACTAACTTATATTTAATAATTAATTATATTTTACTGTTTCATATAAATTTCCTTTTCAATATCTAACATTTTAATCGAATTTTAGTTTTCATGTAAATCATCTGTGTAATAAAAGGAAAATTGAATATACAGACATCATATGCTATAAAATTACATATTTATGAACATAAATATGAAAAAATATTTTGTTTAAAAATAAAGAATTGTATATGTAAGCCAGAATATTTAGTATTTACGAGAAAATATTCGAATATAGGAATTTGCATTTCTGATAAGTTATAGTTAATTCATATACATGTGTGTGTGTGATTTCACTGTTCTATATAACTCAGTTGTGTGTAAAATTTACTTTAAATATTTTTACTAGATGAAATGACTCATCACGGAGCAGTAAAAATAAGAGAGCTATGTGGTATTAATAAAATGAATTTAAAGTACTAGCAATTAAAAACACACACACAGTATTTTTAAATAAAAATATATAAAAATGGCTTCTGTAAAATAGACTAACACATTACTACAGTAAATAATTCAGATGCAATTTTTATTATTGACACAATGCATAAATTTACAATTTTTAAAATTATTTGCATATAAAAAAGTTTTTGTTATAAATGAAGAATTTTATCAACTAATATATTTTTTAATTTGTATTGTTTGATCGGCAAGTATCTTTTGATATCATAAGAGCTTAAATAAATTAAATTAATTAACAGAATTAACATTTTTACTTTCCATACTTTACATACTAAAAGCAGTTATTACTTTTCATTTCTTTTTATGATTGTTGAGGAATATATGTTATAAAATTCCTTAGTTATTTACTTATTACAGTCTTTCAAATTAATGTAATTCGTAATCATGGGAAATTTAATTGAAGAAAAGTTACTTTAATATGCAAACGTTTAAAGTAATGTTTTTAATAAACAGACTGTAAATATCAAAGCAAGGGAGGGAATTCGGAAAACTCTCAGGCACTCATCTTGAAAGACATGCATGCTTAAAATAATGATACAATATCATAGGTTATATATAGAGAAATAACATTAAAAAACTGAACATAGTATCCACATAAAGAAATAATATAATTATAATTATATATCTATATAGAGAAATAAGGCTAAAAATGTACTGTAAAGATAATTTGAAATGTGTGCTTGCAAAATGCATATTGCGCAAATGTTTACTGTAAAATGTCCATTTCACAATGGCCTTAAGAGTCAACAATGACTATTGAAACAACAGCATTCGTCGGCGTGGAAGATTTTTGGTCTGGTCTAACAGCTACTGAAGAAAAGGGATGATTGAATCTAATTTGTCAGCATAGGTACTAAGTTACTGTCTTAAGGTACATAAAACCTAGTCTCTGTTTATGAAGAATCTCTCTCATATAGAATACATTATAGATATTTAAAGAAAACCTTGTACAATTCAAGTTGTTGGACTTTATTATATAAATTGCCTATATATTATACTGAAAAGTTTTAATAATTTAACGCATATTTCTTATGCTACAAGACTTGTAAAAGTAATAATTCATTTGAAACAATTGTGTAAAAGGTATCTTAGTTTACTTTTAAAAAATCTCAAAGTTCTTTGAAATCATTGTTAAATACTTAAAATTTTTGAATTTAATTAATACTTTGAAAATTTAGAATTTGCAGCTGTAATACGCAGGATATTAATTTTACTGTGATTTTATTTTTGAATATTATATAAATACAACTACATTTACAAATTTACAATAAATAATTTAACATAATTATACTTTGCAACATTTATTATCATGTGATTCTTGATAATTATGTTTATAACTTAACAACAATAATACTTTTTATTTCAACACAAATTTTATAAAAGACTTTCTACAAGAAATATGATGCAATTTTTTTATTTCTGTTCATCAAATACATTTTTAGGACTGTAAAATTATTACATTAAAAATATTATTTTAATACAATCAATTATATTATCATTAAAAATAATTAAAATTTTATTTATATGAATAAATTTTAACAAATTATGATGATGCTTTCTCAATAAATAATGAAGATTAAAATTCTCAAAAATTATTTTTACAATATATAAAGTCTAAAAGTAAATTTCAAATTCTATTGAATGTGGTACGTTAGCTTCTTCTTTTAATCTTTTTTAATTTATAAAAATTAACTCTTGAAATTTGATATTAAATGTAGAATATTTCACGCTTGCTTTGATATGCGAGCATAATTTCAAGTGTCTAAAAAAAATGCTTCTGCTTAATAATAATTTCGCTAAAATTCATAAAAAAAATAAATAAATAAAGGCTGAAGATAAATAGAATGCCTCCACAATATTAGCATAAAATGTATTTTTAAAAAATTCCCATTCTTACAAATGTTTTAATTTTTTTTTAATGAAAAATATACTTATTCATGCATCCGCATATTAACTTTCCTTCGTCAACGTGAGGAACCGAAAAGTATACATTCTTTGTTGCTAAGCAACGCCATGGGCCAAGCGAAAGCTTGGAATGTGTTCCCGAGAAAATTCAACGTCAATGTTAGAAACCAAAACAACGTAATAACGACTATAAAATTCCGTTGCGAAACAGCGATAACGGCTTTAAAGTTCCGGAAGTTCTAAAATAGCGATAACGGCTTTAAAGTTACAAAACAACGAGAACAGCTTTCATGTTCCGGAAAGTTACAAAATAACGTAATGTAGAAACATTCTACAATACCGTAACGACTTTGAGAAGTTACCAATACATGAGCGATTTCAGCAGTTACGGGGAAAAAAACGTTATCTTAATAACAATTTTTGAAGAACGAGTTATTTATTAAACGGTTATTTGTTAATAACGGTTCTTAAATAACAATTCCATTAAGTAACGACCATCTCTAGTTCCCAGAGGTTTCATTTCACTTAGAGAACATCGTGACCATGCTCAGTTTTAACGTGCCCCGCCCGCCTTTAGTGATCACGAAGGATCTTTGGTTAAGCCTGGATTCGAACTCACTACCTTCCGAAATGAGAACGACGCCCTAACCAACCACCCTGAAGAGACGTGCATGCAGAAAACCAAAGAGCAACATCCATTGTACAGAGTTCAACAAGGATTCGGTTCGAATCCAAGAGCTCAAACATTGACAAGCGCTGCTTTACTATTAGGCTATGGAGCCTAAGTAACAGAGCCTTATTCTCTCAACTGTGGCTAAAGGCATTAGCTAAATATACCCGCTTCGTTGAATAATTTCTTTTGTTAATCAATGAATTTATAGTTCACACCTCACTTACTGCATGCTAACTTAGTAAACACACTAACTGCCAATCACGCTCCCGCGCAAAACGAGATGTTAACCGCAAAGAGACAATCGCACGATGGCGCGTGATGTGGGATGATCTCTCGGTGTGTCTGAGGTTTTAATTCTCTCTTTAGTTACGAAGTCATTCAATATCGAAGTAGAGAGGTTCTATTCATCCGCATTCCAATATATTTCCGATAGGTGAGGTGCTTAGTTTGGTTTGTTTGTCGCTCAACGGTCATTTTTTGTACACGAAGGCTAATTAGACCTACAGTTTAAAGTGGATTCCGAACCACTACAAACATCCTTACCCAAGGTAGGATTCGAACCCACGAACTGTTGAACCGAAGGCAAGAGCGCTAACCATTCGGCTGCCAGCTCGGCGATAGGTGAGGTGCAGGAGAAGCTGAAAACTCATTCACTAAAAAAAGCGTTCGCAATAATTATTTTTTTCCTTCAAAAAAAACATTTTTTTTTTGCTGTGTAAAAAAATTTATACTAAGAATGCGGAAAAAGAAACAAAATCTGATATCGTAAATACATTTTTTCTAATCCAAACGGTAGCCCATAGATGACAATTGTAAACACACATAAAAACTCACATGCTTCTTGCTTAAGGCGAGAAAAATTCCTCGACGGAATGTTACCTTGCTGAAATTATTAACACATCGCTGCTTAAGTTACTTTGCGGAGAGTTTTTTAGGGTTAATTGTGTTTTAAATTAATTGTAAAAGCTATAATCGAAGTTTCAAAGAATAACGATCGTTGGTCAGGAAGTTCGCTCTCGGTATCGGAAGGTAGTGAATTCGAATCCGCTATCATGCTCGCTATGGGTAGCTGAGGCACATAAAATAGATCATGGTCACAATGAAAGAGACAGATTCTTCTGTCGTTCCCAGGAGACAAAAGTCAACCCCTGGGCGGGTTCCGTCTCTTTGGACCGAGGCAATGGAAATATGGATGAATTCAGGCATTTTATAGTAACGATAAAAGCTTATGCCGTGAAAACCAATATTAAATAGGAATTTTATAATTATGGACCTCATTTAGAGCATGTGTAGGATTTAAAAAAACTTTAATTGTGAAATGTGTGAATTTTTTGACTGATTGTCTTTCAAGAACGATGGGCATTTTATGGCACAACTTATGTATTTCGTTAAAAATATTAAATATCCTCATTCATTTGCACAATTATCATTCATATTTCACGCAATACTTCAAATGCACTCATCCTGACTTTAATGAATTATCATACAAATTACTGTAAATATTATTAATAAATATTAATTACAATAAGTATTAGATGATTCAATATAACTTTATATATAATGATTCGTGTAATAACCATTAAACACAAAAAGCTTTCGTAAGAACATAGAGGTGAAGAAATAAAAATCATGTGCATTTTAAATAATCGAGAGAGAAAAGCTGTGAGAGACACAACAACTATTTTTAGATGCCATAAAAATTAGATTTCTCTGTTACGATTTCCGCATTTTCAAGAAGTTCTTGTTTTGACTGAAATGTGTCCAATTTGCTATTACTCCTTCAACATCAGAAGGAATCCGTCCCACGAAGAGGCATCTCCAAGAATGTGGTGAAAAAATTCTAGTGTTTAGTTTGCAGTGCCATTTTGTAAAAAGGGTTACATCTCTTGCGCGCTTATACTTAAATGAAGGAAATATTCTAATTCCTTCATATAAAATATTCTTAACTATTTTTTAAGGTAGAATGAAGCGACAGTAAACTTATCAAAATATCAATGGTTAAAATGTAGAAATTGTTTTCAATATATAAAATTCAGATTTGAAAATTTTTTATAACTTAGTGAGGGAATATATCAAAGCGAATTACTTGAATTGTGTGAAAACTCAAAAAATATGAGTTTTTATTTTATTATTAAAAAAATTTTTTTTACAGAATATTATATCCGCAAATTCTATATAAATATTATATTCTAAATAAATATAATATAAATATTATATCCGAAAACGCAAGTACTGTTGTTTTTATTTAACTGGCTTTTTTATGTCTATCTGAAAGTGTCCGATACCGCGAAATGATCCGCTTCCCTCAGGCTGCCCTCCGAGCTTTTAGGAGGCGTTCCTGAATTCTGGGAAGAGTTTACACTCTCAAAGAACACTCTCTTTCTGATAACTGAGCTGGCAATCGAATAATTATGGCTTTGGGCTTCAGTTCGACAATTCGTAAGTTCAATTCCCACTTCGGGTTTGACTATTTGCAGCCATTCGTGAGTCCCCTTTCAACGATAGTTCAAGGCAAAATTAGTTCTTATGTTTAAAAAAAATGGCCAATGAGTGATTAACAAACCAAATCAAATCAACTCCATTCCAGCAGATATTCATTCATGATGATAATCACTGAATGCTGAAGGACAACCCAAATCAACCCATTCTGAACGATATTCATTCCTGATGATGGCGGCTGACTCACAAACAAACCCCTTCTGTCTTGATTCATCTCTATCTTGAATCGAACTTGGGATCTCTCATATAGAAGAGCGCAATCATATCAACAGAGATGAAGAGAAACCATTAATTAGTGGAACCTATTCCTCAGAACAATAGAATGATAGTTCGATTCTATCCAATATCCACTACGAAAAGATGATATTGTGTTGATGGTTTTTGTGTACGCACACCTGTTGGAGAGTGAGTTTAGTAGTGCTTCGGACCTTCCCCTTCGCTACTAGTGAGTATGACCCATCACTTTCCAAAGAGAGAAAACGCAATGAATGTTACAAAAATTCCTTGTTAAACTATTTCCTTGACATCGCACTGTGAACAACTTATCAGGCACATCCCCAGCACAAATTGCTTTCCAGCAGAATTTCTCACTGTCAGTGTGCACATGTGGTAAGAGAAATTATGAAACCGTCCCACCCGAAGGTATACGGTGAATGTAGTGACCAATCGTGGATGCAATCCCACCAGTTGACACTCGTGCGGTGAAGGACCGATGCGCACACCAATCTACTGCAACGATGGGGTGTGGGTAGGCGTCAAATTCGGACTGAATCCAGGCACACGCCAAGGCATTGCCCGCAGCCCGACAACCACCAGCCTGCGGTCCAACAAGACTCATCCAAAACTGAAAGAGGGCCACTGGCCTTTATTGAAACAGTAATACAAAAACGAAAGAACACAAGAGAAGAAATACTTTGTCCTGACAGAAACAAAATGAGACACAGCTAGTCTTTACATAAAAGAGATGAGTTTATAAAAAAAAAAAACTTTAGAAAAACTTTACATAGACTTTACATAAAGTAAAATGAAAGAAATTTTGGATGGAATCATCCTATAACAAATTGTGGTTAAACTAAATTAATCGGAAAGTCAATTCTTGTAAGCTGTTCTTGTAAGCTGCAGTTAATTAAGATAGTTATTATTTCTTTAGCTGCTTTTTTGAAACCTCCAGATTTTAATAGGTTTGCTAATGTTAACCCTTTGTAGTTTTTTGGATATAACTGGACTCGTGCACATGTGGTAAGGAGGAAAGATGGCTTGAGCAGCCACCCAAACAGACATGAATGCGTACCGTAATATCACATTGTTCAAAATACGTTTAATAAGTCGCAATGTCCTCCGAATGAAATGATACCTTTGAAGGCAGGTGAAGTATTGTGAGTCTTCTGCCTGGTCCTTGCTTCTGTCCATTCTCTTCAGCAGCTTTCCGCAAACTGGCAGAGACAAATTCTAGGACACGAAGCAAGTTGTTGCAAAAGCATGCTTCCCTGCACCTAACCCTGAGTTCGGCGTTCCCACTCAAACAGAAGCAGCCTTCGTGTTTTTAAAATGAGGGCCAAGCAGAAGACTCCCGATACTGCCTCCCCCAATGATATCATTTCACTCGGAGGACATCGCGACCATTGACAGAAGAATTGTTAGTTACAGTGTGCCCGGTTCACGTGTTGCAAGAGAGGAAACAACAACCCAGGCAGCTTCCGATCCTCTCCCCGGTCCCAACAAAAGAAGATCAGCGGCTGGAATCGAATCCGTAAGACTTCTCTCCGCAATCCGACTCTCTGTGAGAGGACTGCGCAACGGAATTCCCTTGAGAAATGGTTCCTGGACATGAGGGTGGTGCCGGATATTCTTCCCTTTCCGCTCACTAGTTAATTCTTCAGTGGCTCGGCTGAATCAAATACAGGTAACCCTCCTATAACACGGTATCTTATAACACGATTCGTAAATTGCTGGAAAATTCCTACAACACGTCATCCTATAACACGGTTTTGTTCCAATGTTAGAGCTTGTTATCGGTCGGCGGCATCCCTGGATGCAAATCAAATAGATTTTGAGGACGCTAGCTCTGATGAAGATTGTGCAGTTAAGAATTTAACATTAAAAGAATTACAAGAAGGCCTATGCTTAGCAGAAAATCTCGAGTCATTTTTCTTGAAAACAGACCCTTCCAAGGAAAGAAGTCGAAAATTCAAAAGGGAGCTGCAAAACTGTTTAACTCCATACCGAGAAATTTACAATGACCTAGTAAGAACTATTCAGCAAAGTTCGATTACAGATTTTTTTAAGAGGGGAAAACATACAAAAACTTTAAATAGAGAAAAAAGTTCTGAAAGTGAAGGCGATATCGTTCCACCCAAAAAACGTTCTCGGTTGATTGTACTGAGCAGTGACGACGAATCAATTCATTAAATTAGGGTTGCGTTAGATTAAAAAATTTTTTTACTTACTTTGTGTTGGATATACATGTATTATTTAATAAAAATTAAGTTGTTTATGTCGAATTAAAAAAATATTTGTTTTTAATAAGTTTGTGGAACGTACCCCCCTTTTTGTACTAGTTCTGGGTCTCATACAACACGATTTCACACAACACGGCATTTTCTAGGAACCTAACTACCGTGTTATAGGAGGGTTACCTGTATGTATAAATACGATGAATTTATTAGAAACACAGCATTATCCTTTACTAAAATATCGTTTTTAGCTGCCAAGTAACTTTTCAAGAAATATGACATAAAAATGATGGAAAACTCAGTGTTCACTTTGGATCATCCATAGTTAAAATCACCTTGGTTTCCTCATCACTCATCTGGCAAATTTAGCAGAAGACGAAAAGAATCTGTAGTTTAAAGTGGATTTCAAACGAATACTAACATCTACCACAGAGGTGGGAATCGATCCTATGCACTGTTGAACCGAAACCAAACCTTTTGATTGCCAGCTTGACAGCTAAAATTGAGTGATCTTGGTCAAGGTTTTCAATCGCTAAAATTATTTTAATCACAAAGCATCACTTTTTAACGGTGAGAAGTGAAGAGTCAAAAACGAAAACCTATCCACAATGCTCTAGTAGAAACTTTAAAAAAAGAAAAATATTGTAAGCTTTCATTTTATGTTGCAGAGGTTTCGAAATATTAAAATTTACTTTTGATTTCATAATTCTATTGTCGTATATAATCTTTAACAGTAACAATATAGTTGTAAATTGTTGATTTATTCCAACCCATCTGGCCGCAGGTTGGACCCAATCTAAAGATCTTCAGCTAATCATAAGCCATAAGAGGACTGTCCACAGTCCTGCACAGAATGGCCAGAAGGAGGAGCGGAACAGCTCCTGGAGGGGTCGGGGCGCCCGAAGGCAGAAGAACCCCATGGGGCAGGGGCCTCAAGACAAAAGCACACTTTTGCTGAGCCCCATTTTTAAATAACTAATAAAAGCGGATGAGGAAATCACAATTATTATTAATATTGATTACATAGATATCAATCAGAGTGAATATCTATTAAATGGAAATTAAATGATTCCAAAACATGAAATTAAGAGAGACACATTGACAAATAACTTATATATGAAAATTTTAAAAATTCTAAAGATCAGAATTACTTATTAGTAGGATTGTGATAATTATTTACACAAATTAGAAGGAAATTTTTAAAAATGTATAATAAATATTTAGATAATTTTTAATTTTATTCTACTGTAACCATTATCCGAGATTACTTTAACTACAAAATGTTGAAGCCATGACACTGATAATTTAATTGTTATTGTAAATGAAAGCAAATAATACATGATTTACATGAAAGAATATCTCAAAAATTATATATTTCGTAAATGTAATCAACATTAAAAAAATTGTAAATATTGAGAAAAGATAGTATTCATTTTACGAAAGTTGGAGTGTCTCCCCTTTTAAGGCTAAACATGATTTTCATATTATTCCACTTCATGTAAATTTAATTGCTTAAGTTATTTCAAATTTTTAACATTAACACGTGACATGATTCTTTACCCATTTATTTTTCCGAATTGCTGGCGGAAGATTTAACGCGAAAAATAAATGTTCATGAGATTTAAAACTCTCCAATTCATAAAAACTGGCTAAGAGTGAATCTATTTTGTTTGTAAACAGCTAGTAGGAAATTTACTGCATTTTTACAAGAAAGTGCAAATATTTTCTATACAATAAATTCTGCTGAGAAAGGGGTCCTGTGAATGCATGGGTATAAAGCGCAACCGATTGTCTTGGTACAGAGGGAAAATGCTTGAACAAATGCTCTGTCGTCTATTATTATGCACGAGTTCATCGCACATTAGATTTTGTTTCGATTGAGGGGGGAAGTTCTCCCAACCTTTCGATGGAATTATAAGTTCCTTTAGATTTCTTGAATAGAATTGTTTTCGATTGACGTGTAATTGTTCAATGTGTGTACCTTTTGTGTTTATTAAAATTGTTTTTGTTTATAATATATGATCTGTTGTTTACTTTCCTGAGCCGTGTTTTGAATGTTTTCTTTCGATTTTAGATATTATTTAGATGACAGATTTATAAAATTTCTCATAGTGCATTCGGCCGGGAAAGGATCATATATTAATTTTGGTATACACGATAGATTATTAGATTCGAACTTCGAATTGGTGATTTTCGTTGGATTAGCTTCTTAAGTAGGATTTTGCACCACCCGTGCCATTTGCGAAGGTAGGTTTTATGCTTTTTTTTTCTTTGCAAGCAACATTGATAGAAATTGAAAATGGAAATCGAAAAGAATTAGAAAAAGGAATTCTTTGTGAGGAGTTCTGTTACAAAATTAGCAAATAAGATCGAAAACTTAATAAAAACGGAAGAATTTGATTTGTTAAAAGAATGTGGGAATCAACTTACTCATAAAAGCGAAACATTAAAACACATAGATAAGTAAATTGAAAATTTATCCAAAGTAGAAGAATTTGAAACTGATTTGCCTGCTATTCATGACTATGCCGATAAAATATCGCTATTTTCAGTGCTCAAAAACGTTAAAGCAAAATAATTTTGTAAATGTAAACTCCTCTGAAACACAGAACTTAAATTCAAATCAAAACTCTTATTACGAAAGTAAACATGTAAAGCTCCCTAAGTTGAATATTCAAAAATTCTTCGGTGATATAGCACATTTTACTAGTTTTTGGAATATATTCAAAGTTTCTACTAATGACAATAATGGGTTAACAAAGATTGATAAGTTCAACTATTTAAAGTTATATTTAGGTGAACCAGCGTTGAATGTCATTGAAGATTTCGAAATATCGGATGATAATTATGATTCAGTTGTAAAGATTTTAAAAGAACCATTTGGTCGTAAGGATCTAATAATAAATCATCATATGAACAAATTGTTTAATCTCTCCCCCGTATACAAATCGCATCATATTTTGAGATTAAAAAGAATGCATGATGGAATTGAAATTAATGTGGGAAGTTTATAGTCTTTAGGAGTTGAACCTGAATCTTATAGTTCAATGCTTATAATGTTGTTTTATTAAAAAATTTACCAAGTGATTTAACGTTAGAATATAACACACAAAATATGAGATTCTTCTGCTCCGGATATTCATAAATTGTTAAATTTTTCGAACTCGAACCCATATTCGCAAAAACCACTTGAAAAACCGAAGGTCAAATCGACCCCACTCTTGAAAGAGAAAAAGACTGAATCATCCACTAACGGCTTTTCGGTAGTTTCTCAAACTAATAAATCTTGCATGTTTTGTAGAAAAGATCACCCGGCGAAAAACTGCAACTTGAACATCGAACAAAAAAGAAACAAACTAAAAGCTTTCGGCAGATGTTTTTTATGCCTTGGTGTAAAGCATAGAATTAAAGATTGTAAATCCTTACTGATTTGTAACACGTGTGGAGGAAAACATCACCAGACTATTATTTTGTTTTAAGTCGTCTAAGGAAAAAAATGCTGAGGTTCGGGAATCAGAAGTTGAGCCATCAATTATTTCTGCGGTTTCACATAATGAAAGGAATAAAATATTTTTATAAACATGTTGCGTAAAAGTAAAATCGAAAGGTAGTGAATTTATTACTCGTTTATTGTTAGATAACGGCTCAATGCGCTCATTTATTTGTCAGAAACTAGTAGACGAATTAAAACTCGTGAACATAAGAGAAGAAAAATTATCAGTTTTTACTTTGGCAGCAAAAAGGCTATAAACAAAATTTATGATGTAGTTCGTGGGACATTAGAACACAGATTTTTTCCTAACTTAGAAATAAATCGTTCTTAATTTTTTATTATAAGTAGCATTTTGCTCAAAGCAAATTCAATGCAAAAATTATATATTTGATTTTTGTCAGTTAAATGATTTTCATAAGCAAAATTTATTAAGTAGTAAATGTAGATTATTCAGGAAGAAGTATTCATATGATTCATTGTTAAAAAATTAGAAGAAATAAAAATCCACGATAAAAAGGACCCAATAAGTTATGAAAAAATAGATTAAGTTTGGGTGCAACCATACATCTGTGCAACTTGCAGCATGAATCTCAGTGCAACCGTGTATAGACCTTTTCCTTTCGGCTTAAATCTTAATGATTTAACATGTTTTAAATACCAGGAAAAAATATTTATTAATATTTTAAATTAAAAGAAATAAAATTAAAACCCCTATCGCAGCAAATGATGTAAAAATAACAACTATTTTAACTCTTTTTACAAGAACAAAATTTCCGACCCAACAACACAAATTGCGGCGAAAATCGATCCTTTGAGTTTCGTGAAGTTCATTCTCGTATTTACTATCTGAGAATTGAAGGGCGTGGCCCCAATTCCCTTTACCTTGAAAAATTCCAAACTACTGAGTTGTTGACGTATCATTGCAAAATCTCAGAATAAAATAATTTTTTCCTTTTAACTGGAGAGCAAATTCCGTAGTTATAAAAATTCTGCCAGATTATAATCAAATTTATAAAAAATTAAATCAATAAGAGCGGAATTACGCGATGCCATTAGTTTGAAAAAATATGCCTATTTGTAAATGGCACTCATTTCAAACTGGGTTATTATTTTTGTAAAATTAAGGCGAAAACATTTATGTAAGTTTACGAAAATAATATTAAAATCTAATTCCATATAAATTGCGATTCTATTTACTGAAAAATTTCAGTGTTAACTTAAATCTTCATTGATTTTGAAATCATGAGGGCAAAATACCAAGAAAGCCAATCCCACTAAAATTCATTTAAGATTGCTCCCTCGAGCAAATCAGAACAAAAAGTTACTTTAAAAAATGCTGAAATTAATGCTGCAGATTGCATGATAATTATGGTACAAATTATTCCTACGAATAATATTAAAAAATAAGATATTTCAATAACCCAACAAGAATAAAATATTTAAATGAAAAACACATTTCACCAGCGGAAACTGTTTCCTACTGAGTCCCCAAGAGTCTTTTTTTTTTGTGGTCGACGGCTTTGAATGGATGTTTTTTAATATATCTTATAAATTTACAATGTCAAAATATACAATGAAATGGATAAGATATCAAATTTAATATGCGTGTACAAATAATCGAAATAAACCGCATGATTAAATTCATATTATTATGAGTAGTTAATTGTTTCCACAATTATATGATCCAAATTACCGAAATATTAATTATGGCCATCCAGCAAGGATTTTAAATCTGATAATCACAGGAACTCTTCCCTCTTCAAAAACAGGGACGTGTAGTCCACCCTTTTTGATATTGTCATCTGTGTAACTGTGGGTGGATTGTAAATATGTATAGCATTGGCATACGTGTGGCCAAATTCTTCTTACATTTTCACAGTTTAACTTTCTTAAAAAGGTCAATATTCTCTTCAAAAACGTTTTCGGATATTTGAAAATGACTGGTTTTATGCATCGTAGCTAATATGCCGCCATCGAAGTAATTTACCTGGCGCTGGATCTTCGGGCGTTCTGAAATATAAATTTTCAAATAACAATGTCCACTATAATTCAAGGAGTTATTGTACCTTGTCTACTCTCCAATGAATGTTGGTTTGGTTTTATGGCGCAATGTCCAATTTATTGAAACTATGATTTATTTATTCATTTTTTTTAAAAAATTAAAGTAGCGTTTTAAAACATTCAAAAACAAAAATATTTGTATATAAAGTCATTAAAAGCCATGTAAATATACATAAAAGTAAATATATTCAATTACTAAAATTTAAAAATTAAATCAAATAAAATGTTTTTTTTTATCCTACGCCCGACCTTGGTTTTTCAACCATCAGTCTCTGTCGGGCAGCCCAATACAATCTTGAGGTGAATGAAAAGTCATCTTCCGCAGAATTTCTAACTGCGACGTCCGAAAGTCCAGGGTAAAGGTGGTCACCAGTCATCCTCTAGTCCACAAAAAGGGCAGAAATAAATTGTAAGAAACCTATTGCTCTTAGAAAGGCAAATAGGTTTCTGTGGGGTGGATCCCCCAATCAATCATACAAAGTTAAAATGTCTGTATTAAAAAAGTGCATGCATTGAAGATTAAAATCTTGACATGTAATTAAAATATGATATATTGTGTGAGGTAGATCACACCATAGATTCGATTCGCTCAGAAACAAATGCTTGTGTGCGAAACGTGTGTGTCCGATACGAAGGGGAGTCAAACGGCGCTTCGTAACCACTGATGAAGTGGGAGATGGTATGCAGTTTGTTTCCAACCTGCATGCCCCACGAACTAATCTTTTTATACACACGTCAGAGAGCGGTTGTTGATGGCTTCAGCACTAAAGATGGAGGATAAATGAATGCTGTGTTATTCATAAGAACTCAACAGTCCACCATGAATGTTGATTTAAACGTGGCATATATAACATCAGGAACTCTGTCCGCTTCAAGAAATAAGGAGTTATTTTCCCACTTTTTAAAATTTTCATCTATGCTTTGCCATTGGAAATAGAGCACACAGATCTCTCCATTTGTCAACATTTTCAAGCGAAATAACGATGTTTTTTTTTTTTTTCAATTTCAAAAAATGTATAACTGTACGTCTTCATGGCAGGAAGCTTATTGACGCTTTTCCTAGTCATCTTCCGACATTGTAAAACAAATGGAAAAAATCCCAAAGAAATTTAAAAGATGTATTTATTTTTCTTTTCGAAAGAAAGCTCTTCCTGCAGCCTTTTGACGCCAATCGAAAATTCCTCAGCCAGTCAATGAAAGGAGTCACAACTGTCAAAGTCAATAGCTTCAATATTAAAGAGTTTTTTCAAGCTTATTTATGTGATAGGATTACTATAAGTCGGTTAGGTAAGGCGTACCTCTAGCAATTGGAAGGTTACGAGTTCTATCACCAACCCAGCAGAAAATGAGTCATATTCTCTAAAGGTGACAGGGCAGGTAGAAGAAGAGATGGTGGCAACGCTCTCCCAAGTAAAATGGCGCCATTAGGACAAGCAGGCCAAATCTGGTGCTTATATATGGCGTGGGCCTCTTTTCCTTAGGAAGTACGATGACACAACTAATAGATGACACGTTATACAAGTTGCTATCATTACGTTTAAGAAATTTGACTAAATGATGTCATAGCTAATTGTCCATGCGGGCATTTGAAATAAATAACTCAGCCATTTAGCTTAATCATTGTCGAAAACTTGTGAATAGTTTGAATGTTTTGTTTTTTAAAGCTCTCTTTACTTATTCTTCTGATATCGAAAAATAAACAAATATCATAGTACTAGTATATATAATTTTAATATAATTATGTAAACCACTAGAAATTTTGCATAATGATTTTTCGACTGAGTAATGATTGTTCTACCCGCTCATTTGCTGAGTGTTTGATTCTGGTAACTTGATAATTTAAGTGTCGAAAATTAAATGAACAGCATTTCATTAATTCATGCTCACAGAAACGTTGCTGTAGCAAAGTTTCTATCTTCATCTTAACGAATGTTTTGAAAGAAATGCGTAGATTATCCAGGTAAAGACTGCTAATTACTGTCCGAGTGACGTAGGAACCGCTTCCGCAAATTTTTTGCGGGAGAAAAGAGATTGCCCATAGTAGGAAGTCAGACGCCTATTTTGGATACAAAATGGATTGATGACCGTTTTGGCGATCAATTTTTGCTATTGTTGAAAAATTTATTTTACTTATTAATATTTAAACTTTACAAATTAAATATAAATTTATAACATTATATATATTTGCTAAACTTAAATACATAATTTAAATTTTAAATCTAATTTATTCAAATAAAAAATTGTGCATAGATTTGTTTTAATTTATTTGTCTTCGTTATTTAATGAAAAATTTAAGTAAATAACACGCAATAAAATAAATTTATACAAAATCTTTCAAACTAACTAATTTTATAACTTTCATGATTATTAATATTCAAATAATAGTGTTCAATACATTGTACAATTTGAATTTTTTCAGTTAATTTACAATATAAAAGTTGTTGTTACTAATGACACTCGGACAAGCCAAGGTCGCTATGCCTTGGCTATGCGAATTTAAGTCAATTGGGAGCGTCTTTCGTATTAATCAGAGCACCTTGAATGTGAAAGTACGACTTTGCTCTACACACATGCCATAGGTACCCGTTTATAGGGTAGGCAACCATTCACACCTCATTCATGCAAGGAAAGGACAAAGACAAGATAGAAAGAAAGAGAAAGTACATCCATGCCCGAACCGGGATTCGAACCCAGGACCTCCTTATCCGCAGTCAGGCAGGCTGACCACTAGACAAGTTGGGCGGCTGAATATAAAAGTTTTTTAGTAATTAAAAATATATTTTAAAAATATAAATGAAAATATATATTAAAAAACAAATTAAAATCAGAAATTCAAAAGCATTTAATGTTGGCATAAGCAAGGTATTAGTCTAAAGATTTAAAAGAGATTGTTTACAAATTGCAATTATTAATTTATTAATAAATGAAATTTTTAAAAAATTTAAATCGTCCTTGTCGATTTGAGCTAACCATAAATAAATTGTTTTGTCTATTTTAATTTATATATATATACTTTCTCTTCTGTTCTACTGTCAACATATTAACGGCTTGAATCCATGTGAAATGGCTTCTCAAGCCTATGCCTTATAAAGGAAATCGTTTTATTAACAAAATGAGCTCCGACGCTACTCTCTGACATTCGCGGGTGAACTTCGCCTTGTTTGCGGCCCCCGAAAGAATGCGATCTGAATGCAGACAGCAAATTCGTTGACCAGTCGGATTTCCGACGCCATCTCAATACGATGTGATATAGACGTCTTAATACGATGCCGTAATTAATTACGTGTGACATAGATGAAACGTTTTTTGATGTGTCATGGATATTTTAAACCAATGAAAATCGTAATAAAGCAATGTAGCCATGATTTCAACTGAACGAAAGAAACAAGCACTTATAAAGTGCTTGTTTTTATTTTAGTCAAAGTAGTTAATAAAAAAATGAAAGTTAATAATAATTAAATTACGCAAGTGACAACTAATGATAAAAAAACTCGTTCGACGCCTGTACTTCAAATGTCGACCTCTGGACTTCAAGAATAAACTTGAGCGATTTTAAAACAACGTGAGTGCAAAATCACTGCCCATTCATCGCACTTCTATTTGAAAGAAACGGCTTTTGTCTCAACAGCAACACTCGCGCTCAGACAATTCAGCGGTCGTAAGTCAGAGAGACAGAAATTTGAGAAATTAAACAATTTTCGCAATTAAAATTCAAAACATTTTCAGAATTTGTGGCATATCGAAAAAGATACTCGAGAAAAGATACATGAAATGGAACATGTGCATTAATTTTATCATTCATAGATCCACATTGACTTTTACTATTTCCAACTATGACCAACTGCGAAAACAATTCAATAATTGTAAAGTAAATACTTTACAATTATAAAAGTAAGTACTTTACAATTATTGAATTGTTTTCCTAGTTGGTCATAGTTAAAAATAGTAAAAGTCAATGTGGATTTAAATTTGTTTAATATATTTAGCTTATTATGCTGATCAGTATTTAAAAAAATTTTCAGACTAAGCGAAGAAGATTCAACAGGAAAAAATGAATAAGTTAATAAAAGAGGGGTTGCCACAGAAATGGGTAGTATTAATATTAACAGGTTGTTTTGTCCCATAACGGTTATTTTTTGCACCCTAGTTAGACAGGAATCTACGTTTTAAAGCGAACCATTAAAAACTTCCAAGTCCGAGGTGGGATTCGAAGCCATGAACTAATGAACCGAAGGTAAGTGTGCTTATCATCCTACTGCATCATTCGTATTTAAGCTTCAAGCATAGATATTAATTATTACGACATTTCTTTGCTCAACAAAGTTTAAATATATTATTTTATATAATTTTTCTCCCAAAATTCCATTTTTTAAAAAAATTTCCATTCGATTTCATAATATTTTATAAAGTAGGTCATAAATGGAGCTGTAAATGGCTAAATTACATACAGGATGATCGAGTAACGTGGAAAATACGAGAGCTGCCCCTTCCTCTTCGAACTTGCCCATCAATCTTACGAACGCATAGGTCTTCTCAACATGAAGCCTCCTCACAAAATCTCCACCAGAATCACTTTTAATGCAGAATCCCAAAGGAAATGAAAAGCACTTACTCCGGTGTCATTCTCAAATTTCTTGAATGCCTTCAGACGTTGGTTGACGGCGTAAAATCGTGGCTTCGGAGGAAGTGGGGGCCAACTTTCGATGGTGCAGTACTGTCCACGGACATCCTTCTTGGGCGCTACGGTTTCCACGCACTGGTCATAAGATCCGTAGGACGAGAGGGTCCCGGTCAGAATTCCATCCACCATCTTGGCCGAAGCATCTGCCACTGAAATGGAGCACATAAACACTTCATTCAGGTGTCTTGTATATGAAAGAGCATGGAATAGCGAAAAATGGTTGAAAATCCCATCCTTGTAAGCGTCAGACAAAATAAAAGCAAATAATTTTTATAGCTGAATTTACAAAAATATTATCCAGAGAACATTAAAAAAAGATTAAGCTGTCTGCCCCGTTAAATAAAGGCACAGATATTGCAAAAAATGTGATATTATTTAAATTATTAAAATAGTTGCATTGCATGATTAATTGACTCTGCATGAAAATTCCAATATCTTCCTTAACCCTAAATATGATATTTGCTGATGTAGAGGCTGTGTTAAGCAATTCCTTTTGGAGTCTGCTGGTGAAGGACGTTCATTTCATTCTCAGAAGGTAACAAGTTCGATACACGAGTGAAATGAAAGGAATGCCTATGCATGTTAAACACTGGTTGCCTAGGATCCTTTTTGTAGTTTTCAAGAATGCAGGACCGCGCCTAGAATCTGGAGTTGCATAAAGTGGCTTCAGTAAGCAGAAATGCAGCAAAATAATAATGAAATCAAATTCTGTATTTCACTCTCAAAATTAAATAATTTTTTTAATTTTTTAAATCGGAAATAATTTAAATTATTTAAAACTGTTTCTTTTTTAAATTGTTAAGAATCATAAAAATACAGGTTTTGGGATATTACATTATGTAAAACAATTATATTTGAAAAATAGTCAGTATAAGCATTGCAATAATTGTGTAAATCAAATAGAAGTTATTATTTCAATGCTTTTAATATTTGGCACTGTTCTGTTTGGTTCACACCACAAAAACTGAATTTAATCAATCAAAATTTCTCATTATTTAACCCTTTAAGCAGTTTGCCTGTAGGGTGTACGTGCTACCCGAAATTGGCCTCATCTGTTTTTCCCGTATGGGCATCGATATTTTCTCCTTTCCTTTCCTGGTTTGCCCGCATATAAATTTTTCAATCAGTTGAATTAAATTTATACTGTCGAAATAACTAATTGCTTAAATATGGGTGAAAAAATTAAAACTTTAAAAAAAAAAACCTACCGCTCTTAGAGCAAACACACAAAATTATTGATGAAAATCGAAACCAACATTAAATCAACTGAAAATGTTGTGAATATAACTGGAACAATTGTTGGATAAAGTGCAATGCTTAAAGGTACTTAATATTGAGATTAAAAATTGGTCGAATCTAGAAAACACTGAAACCGAAACTAAAGCTTGTGATGAATATCAGGAAAACATAATCCTTAGGAAAGTTAAACTATCCGGTAAAGTGAAAGAATGAAATCGAAACAGAATAAAAAACAAATATCAGCTAGACTTAGAGGTTTGCAGTAAATGTGGTTGAAAACAAAACCGAAACTGTTAAATTTCCGCGATTGGAAACTCCTAAAATTTTATGGAAATCCTACCTAGTTTCTAAAATTTAATTCCTAATTTAAAAACTCAATTCATAACAATCCGGGACTCTCACACATAAATCCACAAATTCAATTATCTGAAAAGTTCTCTTTCTGATAATGCAGCTGCATCCATAAGAATGAAAATTATGATGTCGCGATTGACATCTTGAAGGAAATATTAAGAAAATAGTATGACAGAGCAGAAACGCAAATCCGAAATATAAAATCTTCAGGTATTGAATCTAACACACACATTTACGGAAATCTTTTGAGTGAGAAAGCCCCCCCCCCATGTTACTAAAACTTCTCCCAAATGATATTATTTTGCAGTTCATTAGAGAAAATAACGATGAAACGTGGGATTTAGATAAACTTTTGAAGCAGCTACAAAAAGAAATTTCGAACGGGCTCTGTACAATGAAAGCAAAACCCAATTAGAAAAATGAGTCACAACAGTTGAGGCGCACCTTAAAACTCATCAGTTATTGGCGCCAACAGCAGAAAATGACTGTCGATGTTAAAGATAAACATTCCACTTATTTACAATAGATGAGTAAAAGCAATTACTACTAACTCAAGGTCGTTGCTGTCTTCATCTCAAACATCGAATTAAGAACTCCGGTTATAATAACTAAGTATTAAAAAAACAACTCTCTGTTTTCAAAGTACATTCAATTCATAACATTCTGTTTTCAAAGTAACAAAATAAAGAGTAACAAAATCGAAAACAAAAATGAAGACGAAGCTGTTGCTTCGATTTCACAGTGGGAATAAAACTATTTTTTCCACACAAGTTCAGCATTTTTTAAATATAAAAAAACAATCAAAAGTAGTTACAACTCTATTAGATACAGCATAATTGTGATCATATTTGTCAACAGATTTACTAAACAAATTCCTGTTGTTAGACAAGAATGTCTGTCCGTCTTTTCCTTTGGTATGGAAACCCCTCACGAAAATCTTTGATGTTGTTTGCGTGAGACTTGAAAACAGAGGAGATCCCTCTGCGAATATCGATGTAGGACTCTAGGTAACAAATCACATTTCTGCTGCAAAATGATCTGCCCCAGACTCGAGTACATTTAAATCAAATAAGATACTGAAAAATCTGCAAATTGTAGATTCTGGTGTAAATTGTTCTAATGACATTAACGTATTAATTGATATTGATGATTCGAACGAAATTGTGACAGGAAAAGATTAGTGAAACCCTGTTTGTGGTTGTTGCTTGCAGGGTACAAATGATCAAAATTCCACGTGTAACCTAGAAATGACCGTTTTAATTGAAGAAAAGGACATTTCAAAGCAAATTGCAAATTTTGGGGAATTGAGGTTTTGGGGATGGAATCTAAAACTCTGGAAACACTGACGTAATCTTACATGAGTTTGTGTGAAAAAAATATTCGATATGAAGACAAACGCTATACGGTGAAATTACCTTGGAAACCGGAAATTAAAGATTTACTCTATGATAATTATGAAATTGCATTAGAAAGGTTTCGAAAATTTAGTTTAGAAAAAAGAATTAGAAAATAAAGTTCCCACACAAAGGATACTTTAACTAAAAGAAAGGTTTATCAAGCTCGAATACTAAAACAATTGTAGATTAAGTGAAAGAATCAATATCTGTTACTTCTAAGAAACGCTAATCACTTGAAAACCCCTGAAGTACATCAAGATTTGAAGATTGGAGACGTAGTATTATTGGAAGGGACGGAAAAATCAAAACTGTTGTTGGATTTAGCAGTAATTAAAGAACTTACGTCCATTTTTGCCTTTTAAGGCAGAAATGGACGTGTAGGTGCTGTTATTGCCAAAACTGCAAAAACGGATAACCTCAGAAAGCCCATACAACTCCTTTACCCATTGGAACTAAAGAGTGACTCTAACTAAAATAAGACTCTAATTAATTATTCATTCTGGAACTTTTTCATTTCATTTTCTATCAAAGTTTAAAAATTATTCATGCTAATTTGATATGTATTTATAAGTATTTTTTTCTCTTTATCTAGAAGAATAACATTTGTTTATTTGATTTATTTGGTCTTATGGAAACCTGTAATTAAGTAAGTTGTATTCTCATTCAACCCTTCGATAAGTAATTGAACCTAATTAACACCTATTGTTTGAAATTTATGTTTCTCTTTAAATTTGATATCAAATGAGAACTCTAAACAGAATTTAGAGGGGAGTCTGAAATAGTCCCATCGTAGCGCTAAGAGTGCCATCTGTAAAAAAGAAGTAAACTTGATGATTTGTATCGAATGTGTAAACACGGATTTTGATTCTGTCGATAAGAATTAATCATTCCTAATGTCAATATGATTCGAATTCGATTAATTGCTAGTTAATGTTTATCTGTAGTTGTGTTGTGTGTGTATCATTTTAGTTTAAATTTTTGAAATAGTAACTAGATTACGACCATTCGATTCTTTTACAAACTATACTTGTCTCCTTATTCCAAAAAATTGCAAATTGTGTGTCATATAAATTTAAAATCTCAGTCTATATTTTTATTCGGATTCTAAGCAATTTCATCTCAAATGATATAAAATTATTAAAGCACTGCTTAGAAATTTAATTAAGTAGACTTTAATACATTTCAAAAGCCATTTTTAGAATTGCAGTAATAATAATACATGTAGAAGGAAAGAATATATTTTGAAATCTAAATCTCTTTGAAAAATAGGATTTTAATAATTTTTAAAATTATATAAATTATTGACAATTATAAATCAAAAGCTACTCGTTTGAAAAATTAGTTTGAGCTACACATTAATTTGGTAGATTTATAAAAGTGTGGTGGAATGAAAATTACTTTTGTTTATAGCCATGAAACGTAGAAAACCTACAATTTACATATTTTAATATTCGTGTACCCTATATCATGTATTTTTACATTTTTTTTATTAACAAATAAGCCCTTTTTATTTCTTCAAATATAAATTTTAAAACCTTTATAATGAAAAAAATAATACTGAATAGACTTGAACATTTAGTATAATAATTTTAAATGTTCAAAATTAAATTATTCTTTCCTTGAGATTAGATCTAAGTCTCAGGGACAATATTACTGATCCAATTTTCTTCTCATAGGTTTTCATTTATAACTACTAATTTCTAGAATTTAATTTTTTTATATCATATTCATTATGAGTAGAATAGGTGTGAGCTTGGACATAAAATAATAAAGGCTCTCTTTTTATTTTAAACTAATTTTACCATTCTCTTCATTTGATTACTTGTAAAATGTAAATTGATAAACCCTATTACACTGGACACAATTAAATTTCTATTGCAGTTTCAAATAAATACCATGAAAAATAGGATAGCATTTCAGGCATAAGATTTGATTATAAATTCCTAAATAAAGCATTATTTTTGGTAGATATGGGAACTCGTACTTACTCCTGAAAGCGTATGGCTTCTGGCCCTTCAGATCGGCGATCCACTGGAACAGCGAGTGCTTACATGCCGGAGAAATGACGAACTCGCTGGACGTGACGGAGTTCATGAAGTGGGGCATCGCCATCTTTATGAGCCTGGACGTCGCCTGCCGGATTCTCCGGAAATTCTCCTCCCACTGCCGGACAGCGTCCTCAGCCCGCGCCTCGTCATCACCAGCTCCGAGAGCGACGGAGAGGGTGAAGACCGCAAACAAGAGGGTCACCAGAAAGTTCGGCCTCATGGCTGGACACTCACTCCACGGAATGGTGATGCCCATTCGGGACACCGAATTCACCCCTTTCACTACTTTCTTTTTCGTATCTCAAGGTCAACTGGTTAAGAGAGCTCGAGGGTTCTTCCACTGCCCATTTCTTGTTTCGCATCTCTGACCTTCCTGAAAGCAGAAACCAATGAAAAAGCTTTCAGAAAGTGATCCATGAATGAAGGAAAATTCACTTAAAGACTGAATAAATGCGAATCGCTTAAAAAAATTACTAAGTAGAAATGATTGTTACATTTAGATTACATTAGATTAACTGAATGTAATCCGAAATTTTGTAGGAACAATTACATACATGTCACATTTTCAAAAACAAAAAGTATTTAAAAAAATATTAATTTGTATATTAATATACACAGAAGCACAAGAATATGCATAACTTCAATATCAATTGCTAATTCAAACATTCAAAAAAGTTTGACATCGTGAATAACTTGATCTATTTATTCAAAATCATCTGTATTATATACTGATTTTCATTTCATTTTTTTTGAATAAATAAGAGAATAGTTCTTTTTGTTCTCATTACCTCTTCCCATGCATTATCGAATTTGTTTATTCCCATTTCTTTTCGACTTTTTGAAACGTTCTTTCTTTTGCATTCTCTTCAGATTTTTCCTTCGAGGAATTCAAATGTTGTGTAAAAAAATTCTTAAAAAATTACCCAAAAATTCAAAATAAATAAAGAAAAAAGAAAAAAAAACATTAATACCGCGAGTCCCATTGTTCGAAATCACCGTGAACTTATTTTCCATGCTATGACATAATCGATATTGATTTTGTTTGCTTATTTAATCGATTTTTGAGTATTTATTGTTTACGTTTACTTTTTGAAAAGTGGATATTGACCAATTTAAACATGTGCGAACGGTATTCATATCAAAATTTTCAAGAGCAAAAATGCTTAATGTAAGATTATGTATATATTTATCTCCTTAATTATTTAGTTTTTAAATTAAATATTTGATTCAAAGTAAACATTATGTGCAATTTGGAGAATTGATGCTGATTGAATGCATGCAGTTTTAAATGAATATCAAAGTACGCATTTATATATTGTTTAATAAACTACTTACATAATTCCATTGCTAAACCATCAACTTGGCAGCTGCGAGCTGTTTCCAAGTTGGACGCTGAACAGGCAAGGACCCCCTGCCCTTCATTTCGATGCATATAGTAACAAAATTTTAAAAATTGTATACATTTTTCCTACAATCAAATCAGTAACATGAAAAATGTATACTATCTTATAATCAAATCGAAATTTTTCAAATAAAATCTTTCTGGTATTCAGAATTTCGGAAATATGCGTAAAAAATACGCTTCTTAGAAATCCAAATTTCTTTGATGAATAATATGATACCCTTTCCGTAGGCTAGTACGGTTATGAATGGTGAGTGCTTCAATTTAGAATTCACGAGTGCGATTCCCCACTCAACCGTGAATGTTTGTGTGAAGTTGGAATGCATTTTATCTGAATATCATAAACAAATTAAACGCTCTGTGTAAAAAAATTGGTCGTAGAACGACTAATCTATTCCATAAAGTATTATATTTTTAATGAAAAATTTTTCAAAATGTGAAGTTTAAGAAGCATTTTTGTGTTTCCAAATTTCATAATATTTATTCCAATAGTTTTCCTTTCAATGGTTCTTTAACATCAAAATGTATTCCTGACTGTTTTTACGTAACATCATAAAAATCTAGTATTGCAACAAAATGAATTTAATTCAATTTTATCCAAAATTATGTACTATTATTAAAAATATTTTATAATCTTAGCAATTGTTTATTTTGGTATACAATGCGTTATATGACAGTTTTAAAAAACAAATGAGCAGTTATTAGTGTAAGAAACATGAAGTCTGTACGTGAAATTCCAACGCTTTACTCCATTTTATGTTATCAATACATATTCTTTGGTTTCTCAAACTTTTACGAATGCGTCAAGTTCTGAAAAATAATTGTAAAAATAACGAATTGCGCTCGTGATTTAAACTTAGAATATTATTTAATGGACTATTTTAAGCAAATTTACAAGACAATACACAATTTTCTTACAATTTTCTTTTCCATCTTTTTTTTATTAATTACTCTTAAAGGAAATAAGCTATTTCATATAGTTTACTAAATAAAAAAAATAAAGAATTTCATTTTCTGTATATTTTAGATGGTGACGCGCATTTGATCAATAATTCCCTCACCGGAATTGAATTCGTCAGGCCGAGACGGTCGAAATCCTAGAAAGAGTTCCACTTCCTAATTAAAATTAGATATCATATTATATTTGTGTGTGAGTTTTAAAACATACCATATTCCAATTTCCTTTATCACATTACATCCGCTAACTTTTCTTCTCCAGTAAAGTAAAACTAAAATAATTTCGATTATACCCAGGATTCGTACAGATAACCAAGAATCAAATTCCGAGAATCTTAAGAAGTTTTCTCTGGATATTGACATCCATGTTAAATAATATTTTATTTTATTTTAAAAATTGTTCTTAACTCCTTATGCATATAATTACGTATATACAATATTTTTCAATTATATTTTTAAATAATCAAAAACCTTAAAAAATTTATAAGCTATAACAGAAAAATTTATTCAAATAAACAATATTACTAGATTATACAGTGTATACAATAATGGATAACTTTAGAATTTTTAAGCACCTTCAATTGATTAATTTATTGAGTAGTTCACACACACACACAAGCTGTGTAAAACAACTTCTTTTCAAATATAAAAATATACTTAGTCAAAACAAAAAGATAAAGTTTCCAGTGTGACTTCCCCCCCCATTAATTATTTAATAATAGCAATTAATAATTATTCTTTTGTTTACTTTTGAACTATTTTAAAACTATACAGTTTCACATCCACAGTCTAGTTGTTTAATCATTCAATAGATTTTTCACATTTCTTGGTTATATATATATATATATATATATATATATATATATATGGCAGGAGAAAGAAGGATACTAGGTTTTTTTCAAATAAGAGAAGAACTTTGAATTTCTGCAAAATAATTTTATTACAGCACTTTTAAAAACTAATTTACAATCAGATAACTATGTAACATGAAATAAAAACACTTGCTTATTGCAATTAAAAATTAATTTCATTCAAATCACATTGTGTTAAAAAAGTAGAATGACAGTTCTAAATAATGAGAATAAAACTAGTAAATAAGGAATTCTTCTGTCATTTGCCTTAACTACTTCAAAGACTATTTGCCATTGAATCATATAAGTCTTGAAGTTTGGTTCGACAAAAATTCTCCGAAACACAATTCAAAGATTCTTGAAGTTTGATTAAAGATTCATATTGCTTGTCTCTGGCTTAAACATGCCGAATAGTTACCGACCACATATTTTAAACAATATTGAGATCTGTACTTTTAGCAGGCTATGTCAAAACCCAAAAATTATTTGTTTTAAACCAATTTTAACGCCTTTGGCCATATGAATTGACGCTCCATATTGCGAACTATCCAATTTTCTCAGTGCTATAGGGAAGAAGCTCTGAATTGAAAATTTGAATGCAATCTGTATGCCTGTCATCCATAAACACTAGATTGGTTTTTCCAACGTAGCCAACTGATATCCAAACCATTAAACTACCTCCTTCCATCTGTCAGGCAAAATAAGTATCTTTTTGTGTACCCAGACAATGCCAATAATATTGATAACTGTTTGGGACATCTAAATTGAAATTTTTAACCAGAAAAAAAACTGAAGTCCATTCGAAATTCCAAGACTCGTGTTCTTTGACACTGCAGCCGGTGCTCGAGGTAACTTTCGTTCCATTTAGAATGGTGCTTTCGTTTCTTGAATATGAACGTATCCGATCTTTTTATGTAGTTGTAAAGTCTTTTTCTGTTTACACGCGTGTGAATCTAGATGGGACTTGTATTTTTCCAATGCTTCCACGCGTTTTTTCTAAAGTTCTTTAAAGATTTTCTTTGATTACGTAGAGTCAATTTTTTAAGTCTGCCTATCTTTGCTTTCCTCTGACTCTTCAGATATTTCAAGAAGTTCGTAACAGCGTTTGGACTGATGTGTAAATGCTTTGATCTTTCTCTTACATTTTTGCCCACATCTTTAACTGCCCCACAATTCGTCCTTTTCAAAATTCACTCCAAGGTTTCCCTCTAAGTATTTTAACTGTACAAATATTGCGGATTTTTTTCAACATAATATATTTTTTGAAAGAAAGACAGTTTAAAAGAACGTTATTTTCACATATTACACTGCTACAGATTCCAAAATGATAATATTTTTTCAGGTGTCCTACTTTACTCACAGACCAAAAATCTTTAAATTTTATTTTTTATAATATTTCCTTAGTGTTATATATATATATATATATATATATATATATATATATATATATATATATATATATATATATATATATATGATATTAATAAAATAAGAAAGAAAAGTTACATTAATTGCGCTAAAATTAAAAGAGGGGGCATACTTTATAAAATATGAGTGTCCTACTTTTTTCTCGCAGAATATATAGTGTGTATGTGTGGGTTCTTTTGTTTCATTATTGTAAATAATAACAGATTTAAGTTATTTAATAATGGTTTTACTATTACATACAAAAAATACTATTTACAATTAAATATCAAATCACATAGTCTAATGTAACATCTTAGTTATAATTCTAAGTATTTAAATTGTCCAAAATCACAAGATCAAATTCCATTTTCTCGTCCTTCTCTATGTTGTCCCGCGGATGTGAATAGCCCTCTGGTGGCGCTTTCAATCCCCCCATTTATATAGATATATATATTTGTATGGCTTTTCCAGAGTCCACTGGGTATTAAAAACGCGTACTTTCTACGAAAAATATTAAATAATTTTTATTTCAGCCTTTATTTCATTAATAAATAAATTTACCCAGATTCACTGAAGTTGTACACAGTTTTCACCCCGGAATATATGAAAAGTATATTCTAACTCAAAAATTTTACAGTTAAATATTAATATTCAGTGAATTTTATACAATATAAATAAAACAGAAAAGAATCAATTAAAGTCGCATATCTGATTGCACATGATTACGATCTTGTTGCTGATAGCTTCCTTTCGCACACATAAATCTAAACATGCAGCCCTGACTGTTAACTGGATTGTCATAAAATTATGTGGCTAAATTTAATCTTTATTTACATTTTAATCAACAACTATAAATAAAACAATCTAATATCGACGTTGCCGCCATCTAGTGGCAACAATGAAAGTTCAATTAAGTTCTTGGTCATTTTTATTGAAAATTTCTAAATACTAAGGCAAAAAATTTTTATAATAGTTTTTTCTAATAAAAAATAGATGCATCGAGGAAAATTCTGGGAAAAATAGGTGATTTCATTTAATTGTTTGAATAAGACAGTTTTGTAATTAAACTGAGATTCTCCTTCAGCCTTCTTCTCATATATGTAGGTATATACAGCTTAAGTTATCTTCGTATTTTCAGATGCATTTTATTTGTTCATTCTAAATTTTTAGTATTTTCCTTTAAGTTAAATTATTCAGTGAGATTAATAATATTTTTTGAGTTAAATAATATTTACTGAAATGTTAAGCTGAAACACGACGAATCTTATATTTTTTGTAACTTGTATTTTATGTAAATTTTAACTATTTTTCGATAGTATATACCAGTGGTGTCCAAATCCTTCGACAGTCCAAGACATTTTTCAAAATTGAAATTTTCTGCGAACCGCAACTAAATACGCATTTAAAAGATATGGTAAAAATATATTAAAAAATTTTTTACGGAAATTATATTTATGAAAAACATATAAATGGTGGTGGGTGGTAGGACTAATCCCTATCTGCTCTAGTGGAAGATCCATGAGATCATAGATAGCCAAAATGTCCAAAAGCAGATGTGGACTTTTCACAGCCTCCTCACGAGAAAACTCCAAGCACTTCAAGATATGTTACGGCCAAAACGGAGCACTGTCGCACTTGGGGCATGATGGGTATTTTCTTTCACCGTCCTCAAAGATCATACACTTGAAGTGGCCAGTAGAAAGTCGAGACAGTGTCGTCTGGTGTACTCTGGAGCCCTTAAATGTTGTGGCGGCTCCAGGATGTCTTTGGTACCAAGGGTGAGAAGGAGGGTCAGCCCAAACATATAAATAAAAGTACAAAATATATCTATTGAATTTAAATATAAAATTAAACACATTTATTTCTAAAACCCGATGGCTTAGTGGTAGAGTTTCACGCTTCGAAGGCACATATCCGAGATGCGATCCTCGGGTTGGGCAAAATCGACTCATCCCTTTAGTGGTCGATAAAATGAGTACCTCAAGCATGCTTGGGAACTAAACACTGGGGGTTTCGCGTTAAACTGACCACCTAATCGGGACATATGCTTCTCACTCCAGGGCCTTTCGGTCAGGAAAACAGAGATGGGCACTGCAGGCCTTGGCCCACATGGGCTGCCGTGCCACAGAGTTTAATAGTTTGTTTTACTCCTCTCGATAAATCTTTAAGATTTGGTGAATAATTGGTGACAGCACTTCTTTGAGATGCTGGTTTGTGAATACTGATCCATATTTGTATTTCACGAATTTTAAAGTACAATAAAATGATTCGCGTAAGTACATTGTTCAGAATGTAGAAATAATTCGACCAGCAGCCTTTTTTTATTTCAGGATACTTCGATTCTAGTTCAAATTTCCAAAATTCATTATGGAATCTAATGTCTTTCTAATATCGACAGCTCTTGAAGTGCTATTAATAAACTCTTGAAGTGCTATTAAGTCTAATTTTTCATTAACAACGAATTCAAGTAAAACAAAATATTAGAAAATTGCCAATTGTGGAAAATTTGTCCATTCGTCAAGGGCTAAGCTGAATGCAATTCAGTTTCTCAAATCATTTGTTTAAATTACATTCAAGAGATGTATCAATTGCAGCCATGCGTCATTCGGTTGTGTGTCACGAAATGAAAATTCGCGGAGCAACTGTGCGCAATGCTGCATTATTCAGGTCCAACACTTTAAGTACATTTTCTAAGTTTTATTTTTTTATTTTTATTTTTAATAAACTTTCCCTTTTTGTGTCCGGGCGTTTTGCACGAGCAACATTCAAGACAATAATAAAATTGGCATCAGACACATTATCAGCTCGATTGCTCAGGATCATCATAAATTAACTATTGCTTATTTAAATTTTATTTTAAAGAAGAAAGTTCATCAGATCTTAAAAAATTTGGAATTTGGTGGATGCTGATTAGAAAACTGAGGATGATTGGTTTCATAATGTTGACATAAGTTGTTGGCTTTATAATTTTTGACCGTAGAATTACAAATAACATATAATGCTTTTCCGTTATTGTCAATAAAAAAAAAATTTCCTCCCACTCATTATTAAAACTTCTATATTTTTGCTCGCATTTTTTTTTATCTTCGCGTTCTCTGTCATCATATTTTTAAAAGAACTTGAAATAAATTAAAAAGTTTAAAAAACACAAGTTTTGGTAAACAATAACAACACGTGTTACATACTACCAGACGAATTATAGTTACTTTACCAAAAATTCCAGATTACAAATTACATGCGTAGCAAGTAATACAAACTGTTTCCTCCATAGCACAATATCAACTGTCCGTTGCAATGAAAGTTGCCTAATTCAAAATCTGTCCACCTCTGTTTATGTTCGTTCACGCAGTTTTCGATGAGTTAAATCATTTTTAACTTCAACGGAAAGGAAATTTGTTGCCATGTTGCGCTAAGTCTTTCATATCTGTTGTCAGTAATTTAAAGACATTTTGAAACACGCGGAACGATAATAATTTTTTAAAACATAATAACACAAAAATGGAAAGGGACTTCGTTAACTACAAATAAGCTTTGGAAAGCTTCACATAATCCTTCAAAGAGCCACAGACCCCTGGCATAAAAACAATGTCGACAATGTAATGAATTGTAGAAATTACTGTGACGAGACAAAATAATGAGCATTTTATAAAATGATAGCAATATTATTGATTACGACCATCTGTTAACATCCGGATGCAAAATGAAATTGGAATATCACATGACTGGTTTTGTTGGACGGTCTTTGTACAACACAAGCTGTTATTGTGAGGAAAACACATTCTTTTTTAATTCCGTCATCTGTTCTATCCGCGTGTGTAAAAACTAACATAAAATTTTGAGTCTTAAATTACGTAATCCATTGATTCCTATACTAATATTTTGGTTATTTGCATTCAATTTTAGATAGATCCTCTCGCACTGACGAAGCTTTACGAGAAAATCTTTTTTTTAATTCATTTGTGTTAACATTCTCAGTAAAAATCATTTTGCAATACATTGGAAAATAACATGAATGTCTTGTGCTATACAATTTTATCCCTGATTGAGCGTTTAATTTGGGTTCACAAAATCTTACACATTTGGAGAATCTTCTGGTTCCAAACATCTAGGATTCTAACACATTCTCTGTCCCAACATAGCATTCAGTATTTACATTAGAGATGAAAAACAAGGGTAAAAATTCCCGATTTAATTTAGGAAATTTTAACCTATAAAGCGCATTTGTTTCCACTCAAATCTCAATCAGTTATTAAACTAGTCCATGCTGAAATGCTTATGAAATTTAATTCAATTTATGCGTCCACTTCTTAATGATTAAATTTTACTTTTACACTTCTTGAGGATTGATTTTCAAGGGGTGTTCAAAGCAGAGAAAGAATTTAATAAAGATAAAATCTTTAAAATTTACGAATATTTCAGAAATTTAATCTTAAAAAATAGCATTATTATATTTTTCATAAAGTATTTTCTATTTATCCACAGTTTTCAATAGCTAATAAAATTATGCAAATAATTAAAAAAATTTATCTACTTATAATTTATGCCACTTTTTACTACCGACGTTATGAGTTAGGTTGACAAAAAGCAACGACAACAGTATATAGAAAAACCGCTTTCGTATATAAATAGCACGAAAGTGAACCTTGGGCTAAAAAATCCCTCTCGTATCTTTTCCATATTTAAAATCTAGTTTTCTCAATGTCGTAACACATTATCTAATACCATTTATTGCATAATGAAAGTCATGATTAACGTATTTTAAAACTCAGCCGTTTTCCTGGTCGTGCAAGTTTTTCTTTGACGATGTTCCAAGATCTGAGGATTTTTTCTTACACGTCGCGGGAAATGTACGATCGTCCTTCTTTTTTACAACATGAAAAATCATTAAAATAATAACTAAGAAAGAAGCACACTTTCTCACTTGAAAGGTAATCATGTGAAACCAAATAACAATATATATGATGCAATAAGAAAAAGAATATTTTTACAATTTATAAACATTGTCACACCTTCTTAATAACTGCAATAAGTCGTTCATTTAAAATCTGGTAAATAAAGTATTTTATCCCAGAGCTTCTAGTTATGAGATAGAAATTTAGAATTAAAAATTCAAAATGTGTTAGAGTTACTTAACCATGAAATACTTAACACATTTAAAAGTCGAATATATAAAAGGTAAAAAAGAAATAGTAATTAGAAATAATCTTTTAGACCAAGAATTTCAATTAAGTTATTTTAATTTCATTATTTGACAGTCAGTAAAAAAATTGCGCTTAAAAAGCATATTCATTAAAAACGTTAATTATGCAAAACCTTTCCACTGTGTTTATTACTTTTGAAACAAATTAAAAAATTCACGGATTTTAACGGAAATAAAATCACATAATAAATATTCAAATAGCTGTATTAACTGGCTTAATAATCTATTAAAATATATTTTTTCTAAATTTATAAAATATTTTTTAAAATCTTATAAAAGTGCTTTTATTTAAAAGTTAAGAAAAAGTTTTGTGCCTTCTTTTTTTTTTATAGATTTTAAGCTGTAGTTTTCATTTTGTGTGCCAGATTTATAACTGTCAGAATGTATTTTCGTCTTTTTAAATACGCCAATGGTCAGAAATGCATTGGAATGCGTATGAACAGAATACCGATATGATTATTCTAGGACTTCGTAAATAAGAATAGTTGAGCGGAAATATCTGAATGCGCTTGCTATATATTATAAGAATTTTTTTTTTTATTTGGTGTATGTTTTGACATTTTAGTATTTATTTAGCGTTCAAAATTATTTAAATTATAGTGTGTGTATGTGTTACATTTCACTGATTATAAATTTTTTTTTCAATTTTTTGTATTTTAATTACATATTATCATTGTTGATAATGATACTATCAGTATATACATACTATATCAGTATATATATATACATACATATATATACGATTATATACACATTTATCTACTTCATTCATTATTATGTGACCACTAGATGACAG